>JBAIZL010000001.1:169366840-169434340 GCA_036971475.1 Prosapia bicincta | reverse complement strand
TACAGGTTGTTGTGGCATAGAATACAGCATGCCATACGTTGGAATTATAGGTTGCACGATACACCAAACAGTCTGTCATACGTTCTCACTATATGTGGTCATGGTGCAGAAATAAATCAGCCATGCGGTGATATTACTGGTTTTTATGGCAAAGCACATATCCTGCCATACGTTGGAATTATACGTTTCCACGATACGGCAAACAGTCTGCCATACGTTGACATTATAGGTGTTCATGGTGCAGAAATAAATCGGTCATGCGGTGATATTACATGTTTTTATGGCAAAGCACACCGCCTGCCATCCGTTGGAGTTAGCGGTTGCCACGATAGAGCAAACAGTCTGCCATACGTTGGCATTATAAGAGGTCATGGTGCAGAAATAAATCGGTGATGCGGTGATATTACAGGTTGTTATGGCAAAGCACACAGCCGGCCATACGTTGGAATTATAGGTTGCCACGGTACAGCAAACAATTTGCCGTACGTTGGCATTATAGGTGGTCATGGTGTAGAAATAAATCAGCCATGCTGTGATCTTACATGTTGCTATGGCAAAGCACACAGCTTGTCATACGTTGGAATTATCGGTTGCCATGGTACAGCAAACAGTCTGCCATACGTTGGCATTATAGGTCATGGTGCAGAAATAAATCAGCCATGCGGTGATATTACTGGTTGTTATGGCAAAGCACACAGCCTGTCATTCGTTGGAATTATCGGTTGCCAAGGTACAGCAAACAGCCTGCTGACATAAATGCGTAGTGCAGAGATAGGCGACTGAAGAAACTCTCGAATTAAAATTCAATTTGTTTAGGTCTACTTGATTAAAAGAAATAACTAATCATGTTATCTTTAGAGAACGTTCATGTTATAAAGATCGGGGATTGATTGGAAGACTGAAATGGCCATTTTTATAAACAAAAAATATTAAATACATATTATTATATTCAGGATGAATTTGAATTAGAGAGATGATAAAATGAAGAATATGAAATTTTAAACAACAGAATCCGCATGAAGCCTTTAAATGAGAGGTAAATCACTGGCTGAAGGTATAATTCCTTTGTGAGAAGCTAGTTTCTGCTTGATAAGCTAATTCTTGCGTGCTAGGTTAACTCTTGTGTGAGACTACAACTCCTGTGTGAGAGGCTAATTTCTGTGTGAAAGGCTAATCCTTTTTATAAGAGGCTAGTTTTAACCAATATTTCAAAACAATAGCTAAACTATTTACATAGTTTTTACTACACATTGACTGGCTTCCTCTAAGGCACTCAGAGAACTTAGGTGAGGTTTAGCACCGGCCTGTCGCTATATATCCCCTCGTATAACCTCTTGAGTAAGACGTAGACAATTTCTCCATTTTCTTATTGTATTGGTTTTCCTGGAAGCATCTGCAACAATTATTGCATCTATCTTTGTCTCCTCTACGTGAGGTCCAGTTCCCAGGAGGCCTCATTCCTATTTTCTAATGTTTTACCATCTCTCCTCCTTCATGTACACTGATGGACTGTAGATATATAAGGACTTTACAGATACCTGGAGATCGATCTAACCAGAAGTAGGTACTCTAGCGATAAGAAAAAACATACCTGTTGGAGGGTTATGCTGATCTGTTATTCTAAGAAAACCAAAAACAACTTTCCTTACTTAGTACCCAAAAATGGACTTATTCCGAAACGCGTCAGGTATGTACCGATATACTCAAATAAAACCGTAGTCATTATCCATTACGCTTATAAGAAGTGAAAATTTAGAATTTTAAAATAGTTACAATCCTTGCAACTCGATCCAATCAGTAGTAGTCAAGCACTGATGAAGGCGACATCGTCGTCGCAACTAGTCTGTTTAATAAACTAGTGTGTACGGAGATTTAGAATAAACGGTTTATATTTTACCGTTGTACATCAATATCTTATAAATTATAATATTTGTAAAGCAACAAAGTTAGTTCGTGTGGTTACAAAGGTGTGATGATATAAGCTGCATCAGGATTGTTGCTCTTCCTCTTTCCACAATCGCCCAAATGTATTGATTATTTGTTTTAGCTCTGTTATAATTCTATAAAGGTTTTAATTAGTTGAACGAGCACGGTATATTCTAGTAAGTTTTGTTGTTGGATGTTCAAGTGACCTACGAGATAAAGAAAAGTCAAGTCTTGTAACACATGTACAGTTTTTTGAAGGCTCATATTTGTCTATGAATCATTGTCGATTGATAAGCTGAAGGAATACAGTTGTCACGTGTCAGACTTCAAAGCGGTGTTGTGGAGCTTAATTAATATTTTAAATATTTTATGAGAATAAAAGATTGAAGGCAGCTAGCACCGCCTGTACCTATAGAAGCTGGAATAATTTTACCGCCCGAGTATAATTGACTAATAAAGACCAATTGCTCATACTATAATAAAATTTGACAAATGAAACTATTTTATTAAAAGTATGTTTAGTTTTTAAATTAATTTTTTGATTTTTAATAAAATATAATTGTTTCAGTATCGTGGAGATGTTAAAGTAAGTCGGAAATGTAGTTCTGCATTATCAGTAATTTTTGATAAGCTCTGTAATGATTGCTTTGTTTATTTCATATTGTATATAACCAGTCATTTTTTTTCAATATACGACAATAGGACCGTCGATTTTTTGCGAACACAAAATTATTACACAGGTTTCAGTTTTAGAAGTCGGTAATTTCAATGCCATTTTAACTCATGAACAATCATCATAGATAGTAACATCGCCATATGGGGTACCACCATCATAGATAGTAACATCATCATAGATCGTACCCTCATCATAGATAGTAACATGGTCGTTAGTTGCACCAACATCAAATATAGTAACATCACCAAACATAGTACCGTCATCATATGTAGTACCATCATCATAGATATTAACTTGGTGATATGTGGTACCACCATCATAGATAGTAATATCGTCATAGATCGTACCCTCATCATAGATAGTAACATCGTCGTATGTTGTACCAACATCAAATGTAGTAACATCACCATACGTAGTACCGTCATCATATGTAGTATCATCATCATAAATATTGACTTGGTCATTTGTGGCACCATTATCATATGTAGTAATATCATCATAGATATTAACTTGGTCATATGTAGTACAATCATGTGTAGTACCATCATCATAGATAGTAACATCGTCATAGATCGTACCCTCATCATATAAAGTAACATCGTCGTATGTTGTACCAACATCAAATGTAGTAACATGAGCTTACATAGTGCTATCATCATATGTAGTACCATCATCACAGTTATTAACTTGGTCATATGTGGTACCATTATTATAAATAGTACCATCGTCATAGATCGTACCGCCAGCATAGATAGTAACATCGTCATATGTTGTACCAACATCAAATGTAATAACATCACCATACATAGTACCATTATCATATATTATCTTATACAGTACCAACATATAGTATATTGTACCAACATCAAATGTAGTACTATCGTCATAAAGAGGTACAATCATCATATGTAGTACCATCATCATAGATAGTAACATCGTCATAGATCGTACCCTCATCATAGATAGTAACATCGTCATAGATCGTACACTCATCATAGATAGTAACATCGTCGTATATTGTACCAAGACCAAATGTAGTAACATCACCATACATTGTACTAACATAATATGTAGTACCATAATCATAGATATTAACTTGGTCATATGTGGTATCATCATCATTCAAATGTAGTAACATCACCATACATTGTACTATCATAATACGTAGTACTATAATCATAGATATTAACTTGGTCATATGTGGTACCATCATCATTTGTAGTACCATCATCATAGATAGTAACATCGTCATAGATCGTACCCTCATCATAGATTGTAACATCGTCGTATGCTGTACCAACATCAAATGTAGTAACATATCATACATTGTAGCATCAGCATATGTCGTACCATCATCATAGATATTAACCGGGTCATATGTGGTACCATCATCATATTTAGTACCATTAACATATAACATCGTCGTATGTTGTAACAACATCAAATGTAGTAACATCACCATACATAGTACCATTATCATATATTATCATATACAGTACCAACATATAGTATATTGTACCAACATCAAATGTAGTACTATCATCATAAAGAGGTACAAACATCATATGTAGTACCATCATCATAGATAGTAACATCGTCATAGATCGTACCCTCATCATAGATAGTAACATCGTCATAGATCGTACCCTCATCATAGATAGTAACATCGTCATAGATCGTACCCTCATCATAGATAGTAACATGGTCGTTATTTGCACCGACATCAAATATAGTAACATCACCAAACATAGTACAATCTTCTTATGTAGTACCATCATCATAGATAATAATTTGGTGATATGTGGTACCATCATAATTTATAGTACCACCATCATAGATAGTAACATCGTCATAGATCGTACCCTCATCATACATAGTAAAATCGTCGTATGTTGTACCAACATCAAATATAGTAACATCACCAAACATAGTACCGTCATCATATGTAGTACCATCATCATAGATATTAACTTGGTGATATGTGGTACCACCATCATAGATAGTAACATCGTCATAGATCGTACCCTCATCATAGATAGTAACATCGTCGTATGTTGTACCAACGTCAAATGTAGTAACATCACCATACATAGTACCGTCATCATATGTAGTACCATCATCATAAATATTAACTTGGTCATTTGTGGCACCATTATCATATGTAGTACCATCATCATAGATATTAACTTGGTGATATGTGGTACCATCATCATAGATAGTAACATCGTCATAGATCGTACCCTCATCATAGATAGTAACATCGTCGTATGTTGTACCAACGTCAAATGTAGTAACATCACCATACATAGTACCGTCATCATATGTAGTACCATCATCATAGATATTAACTTGGTGATTTATAGTACCGTCATTATAGATAGTAACATCGTCATAGATCGTACCCTCATCATAGATAGTAACATCGTCATAGATCGTACCCTCATCATAGATAGTAACATCGTCATAGATCGTACCCTCATCATAGATAGTAACGTGGTCGTTATTTGCACCAACATTAAATATAGTAACATCACCAAACATAGTACAATCTTCTTATGTAGTACCATCATCATAGATATTAATTTGGTGATATGTGGTACCATCATAATTTATAGTACCACCATCACAGATAGTAACATCGTCATAGATCGTACCCTCATCATACATAGTAAAATCGTCATATGTTGTACCAACATCAAATATAGTAACATCACCAAACATAGTACCGTCATCATATGTAGTACCATCATCATAGATATTAACTTGGTGATATGTGGTACCACCATCATTGATAGTAACATCGTTATAGATCGTACCCTCATCATAGATAGTAACATCGTCGTATGTTGTACCAACATCAAATGTAGTAACATTATCAAACATAGTACCGTCATCATATGTAGTACCATCATCATAAATATTAACTTGGTCATTTGTGGCACCATTATCATATGTAGTAATATCATCATAGATATTAACTTGGTCATATGTAGTACAATCATGTGTAGTACCATCATCATAGATAGTAACATCGTCATAGATCGTACACTCATCATATAAAGTAACATCGTCGTATGTTGTACCAACATCAAATGTAGTAACATGAGCTTACATAGTGCTATCATCATATGTAGTACCATCATCACAGTTATTAACTTGGTCATACGTGGTACCATTTTTATAAATAGTAACATCGTCATAGATCGTACCGCCAGCATAGATAGTAACATCGTCATATGTTGTACCAACATCAAATGTAATAACATCACCATACATAGTACCATTATCATATATTATCATATACAGTACCAACATATAGTATATTGTAACAACATCAAATGTAGTACTATCGTCATAAAGAGGTACAATCATCATATGTAGTACCATCATCATAAATAGTAACATCGTCATAGATCGTACACTCATCATAGATAGTAACATCGTCGTATGTTGTACCAAGACCAAATGTAGTAACATCGCCATACATTGTACTAACATAATATGTAGTACCATAATCATAAATATTAACTTGGTCATATGTGGTATCATCATCATTCTTAATACCATTAACATGTAACATCGTCGTATGTTGTACCATCATCATATGTAGTACCATCATCATAGATATTAACTTGGTCATAGACAATGAGCTTACAATATGTAGTACCATAATCATAAGTATTATCAATAGTACCATTACAAAATACAGTACCATCAGCATATGTAGTACTATCATCATATTTAGTAACATTGGATCTTCATGCCCTTTCCTTACGTAATTCCTTCTACCCTCTTCGTATGTTATCTGTTTCCTTATCCACTACACATTATTCTTCTTGTTACAAGAGGGTGCTTTAATACTTTAAAAACAGATCTACCCAACTCTTTCTATCCTTCAACTTTAGTAGTTTAACGTGTACAAATAATAAGAATCTAGAGGTTTCCCTTTAAAATAACTATTGATTGTGAATCAGAATAATGCTCGGGGAAGCTTACTAAACTCACTTCACCTAAAAATTAAACAGAAGTATATGTAGATAAATGAATGAAATATTTTGGTTAATATTAGTGTTAACCCAACTTCAGCTGGATCGAGGCATTAACTTTTCACTGATGGATGCTCCTTTTTCAAACAATGAGAAATTAGTGCAGAAATCCTGCACTTGTTAAAGAAATGCAATGGTAATCGCCAATAACAAATTACAACAGATTAGAAAGTTGAACGCAAGAGAAAATTAATACTCTAACACAAAAAGTTTAAAACACGTTTTACGTTGGAACATAGTGAAATAACGACTTGCGAGAAGACACTGATATTGCCGAGAAAACAATCTTAAAGTCAGAGACCGCTCAGTGCAAAAGTAAACGTTATGTTGCAAATGTTTTCATACATTTACTTTAATTACAGGACAGAAAGTCCTGTAGTTGTGGACAGAAAGTTGTGGATTTCCAAGTTCAAAAGTAAAAGTTCAAACAATTGTTACGGACAAGAAAATCCAGGAAAAGGTTTTAATTAGAACAGCCAGGAGTGCTAAGACGAAACGTTCGCCGCCAATATTTATTGGGAGTCGATGTATGTTTGCAACTAATGTAAAAAGTAATGTATTTTTAAGAAGTGTCAATAATTTAAGATATGGACAGTTATCGGTTAGCTACATGTCATCGATAATGCAAAATATTATTTCTTGTGACGTAGAAAGGTCTGAGGTGTAAATAAAAAAAACAATAACACTTTGTGCTGAACCTTCAAATTTAATAATTTTGTAAAAGATACCTCACTTACAGCACACAGAAAAGTTTATAAAACTTTTGCTTCATTATATAACAGAGCACTATTTTATATTACATTACAATTTACTTATAGCTACAAAGTATCAGGTTAAGTTAGGTTTGCTTATTAAAAAAATAAAGCTCGCTAACACAAGTGACAAATGAAGTGGCATAAGATTTACTATACATTATTGCATCGCCCCCATGGTACAAAAAGACCGTGTTTCACTTTACACATGAGCTATTGACATCAAACTTTAGTAAATTTCATTTCTTTTTAAAACCAAATTTATCCTAACCAGATATTTTGCTCTGTACTATATATTAGATTCCCACCTCTATTGTGAAGCGTGATTACGAAATGCTCTGTACCTAGTACTCTGAACTTAGTAGGCCTACTATGAGGGCACTGTGGTATTACAATGTTTTATTTGTGTTGTGAAATGGAGTTCAGTACACCTTTTTATCAAAATGTTTAACAATTTAGGAGACAATACAAGAGTTTTTTTTTGTTCCTGAGGATTTTTTCATTCTTAAATTAATATTTTTAATAAGAAGACCTCCGAAACATATAACAAACTTAGCCCTTCGCTTTGCGCAATAATCAATCATTTGACTTATCTGATAACAGCGATGGTCATACGATTTAAAAAATTACAAAAACTCATAGCATGTCTGATTCTTTGCTTTCTAATTTATTAATTTTTGGCTCTGAAAAAAAAACCACTTCAACTGAAAAACAATCTATCTATTTGCTTTGACAACCAACATATTCAGTTTTTATAGACTGTCATTAATAGTTTGCAAGATATTAAACTATAACTCCAACTACTTAGTCTAAACTTTACATATGCTAGTGTTTTTATTTCTATTTTTAGTTGTTCGAAAATATTGTAAAAATACAATTCGTTATTTTAATGTGATTACGAAATTTTTGTACTTTGCCCTCTACAGAATGCATGGGGACGTTCGTGTTACGACATTACATGTACAGAGCCACGTACCTGAAGAAGTCCTACTACATAATGAGACGTTTACTTCATGTTCACCCTCTTGTAAGACCCTCTGTTAAACCAGTTATAAAATATCAAATTAGGAAGTATATTGCATATTACCAGTGTCATGTAGGACGTCGAATGTAGAAGCTACAGGGACAACTGATTTTTAAGGCAGGAAATTATCTAGAGTGCTTTTAAAAAAAGAGAGGGAAAGATGGTGAAACATGAAGGAAGTGTACGAGGAGCCACAGCCTTTACTGCTTCATCCAAGAGAGTGCAAGAATATGCAAGAATGTTTTGGGCTATTTAAAACCCAACTTGTTAATCTACGAATCGAACCTCAAACTCGTGTATTCTAATTTGGGTGACAAGCGTTAGTCGTGACTCGGAGCTTGGTGTCACGACCCCAAAAGCTTCCCTATAAGGCCTGGTCAACGGCTAACCCCTGGGATGAGACAATTGTCCAACCAGACACTACTCATGGCGAGAGAAACTTTCCGAACAGCCTGGTTTTCCGTATCTCTACAAATTCTCCTTATGATTACCTCCGGGAAGGTAGTACAGTCGGCCTTTCATCCGATCTCGGTTGGTCTTATCGAACCGGACCCTCAGAATGGGGAATTGATCTTCGGCAAGAATGGCCATAGGCTGAATTTTCCGCTAGCCATTTGAGAGCTTTTAAAAAAGGACAATAAAATGTTGGGATACATGAGTGATTGTGGTTTTTTGGTGGGAGGGCGCTCTACTTGGACAAAATTGAAACAAATTTAAACATAGAAAAACAATAGTAACAAAAAAACTTAACAACAAAAACCCGAAAAAATTGGTATAAATATAAAATGAACGGCACTAAATGTAGTAGTCTGTGTTAAAATTCTTTATGACCCAAAACAAACCCATATTCAACAATGTTTACTTCATCTGTTTTTCTGTAGTCACATAAAGAACTATCTAGGAACATTTAAACAACTAATTTGAGTACTTACTGTAGAACCGGTTACCAACAGGCAATACTACAAAGCAGATTCTATAACCCGCAAACAGGCCTTCATATTAACTGAAAGTTTGGTTTTATCTATACGTGTATCAGCCAAAGTTTCAGGATAAAAAGAGATGAGTAACAAAATAAACACACATATCTTGTTTAGAAAAAAATATTATCTCGAATTCCAATGTTGACCAATAGCATTGTTGCCAACACACAGACAGAGAAAAAACAATATGGCACTTGTCCAACGGTGTAGTAAAATATTAAAAATGAAGAAAAACATTCACACATATATTTTTAGCTAATAGTTTTACATTTTTTAAATAAAATATTTTCGATGAATAATAATAATAAATATTATTTTATTTATTAATCAGTCTTTGTTGATTTATTTTAGTAACATCAGCCTTAGATGTTACTGAACAGAGAAAATAATTGTTCTAAGGAAAAAAATAATTAACGGTTTTTTAGCAGTTTCAAAACGATCTACCAATATGTAATATTATCGCCACTGAGTATAAGAAATTATTACAAATACATACAGGATTAGGATTCTGACATAAAACCTCTTACATAGAAAAGATATTATGGTATCACTTGTGCATGGTCGAATGTCTAAGGTAGGCCTGTTCTTAATCTGGGCGGGGAGAGGTAGACCCTCTTACTACCTTTTGTAAGAAACAAAAATAAGGAAGAGTATGTGAAATTAAGTAGGGCTAAGGAAAATACATTAAGATTCCCTGATACTTGGAGAGGCATGGCGTGAGTAGGGTCTCTACCTGAAGTAGGGCTGCTCTTAATCGGGGAGAGAGAGGTAGACCCTCTTACTACCTTTTGTAAGAAACAAAAATAAGGAAGAGTATGTGGAATTAAGTAGGGCTAAGGAAAATACATTAAGATTCCCTGATACTTGGAGAGGCATGGCGTGAGTATGGTCTCTACCTGAAGTAGGCCTGCTCTTAATCGGGGAGAGAGAGGTAGACCCTCTTACTACCTTTTGTAAGAAACATAAATAAGGAAGAGTATTTGGAATTAAGTAGGGCTAAGGAGAATACATTATGATTCCCTGATACTAGGAATCAGCGACGTTGGCAGGTTCGCTACCTGAATTAGACCTGCTCTTAATCGGGGTGGGACTCTTCCTAGGCCCTAGGCTCGTAGGCTCTCTTACTACCTTTTGTAAGAAACAAAGATAAGGAAGAGTATGTGGGATGAAGTAATTCTAAGGAAAAAATACATTATGATTCCCTGATACTGGTAATGGCATAGAGGACAATGTCGCTACCTGAATTAGACTTGCTTTCAGTCGATGTTTGATTTCTGTATATCAGCTACCAGGAATATTTAGCATTATTAGTCTAGGTGCAACAGGTTGTAAACCTATTTTATACCTCAAAAAACGATTTGTTAACAACGGACAAGCGGCAAAAGAGGAAAATACTATTTGATAAAACAAAAGAAAAACAGTGTTTTTTCTATTAGAGTTCTCACTATTAAAAATACAAGATTGTTAATTGGTCTATGGATTGATTTAACTAAATATAGGGTTATGTCGTTCGTAAGGATTCATTCTACAAGTTGTTTTTCATTACAAGATTGGTGGATTCCAGTAATTCAGTCAGAAATAAATTCTAGGGAGGTTGACATTCAAGGGGGCTGGAAGCTAATTCAAAGGCCCAAAGTAAAATTTTGTAAATAAAGTTACATTTTATAACATTCTAAGGGTTAAACGTAGACATAAGTTAACAAAAAAAGTTAATTCCATCTTTAATAAGCATGCCGAATATGGACAATAAACTTAAGTAGGCTTACAAGTTAGTGTATTAGAATGAAGCATATAATGAAGAATGAAATCAGGTTAAAGGCTTACAAGAAGTAAAAAAAGTCTTAAAAGGAATATATAAATTTTCTTTATAAGCAACTGAAATTCTACAAAGAAATATTGTGTCTACGACACCACTTTAAAAGTTCGATTAAGAACTTAATTCTTTGTTAAAGTGATTCTCTCATACATATAAGCGATTTGCATTTAGTTAATTTTGGGACTCGTCAAAGCTCTAAGATTTCTATCAACCTGTTTTATATGAAAACTATTTTGACGGTGTGATATTTAAATTTCCTTGTATTAAAAAAAAAAAAAAATACTTCCTAATTATTAAATTAATTATTTCCAGTAACTAGTAATAAAAATATATTTTTTTAATGCTTACATATATTATTTTTGGGATTAGTTTTAAATCAGCAGTTAGGAAAATTTGAGAAAATAAGGGTTTGCGAAAAGATTTATTTCACAGTAAATGTTAAAAATGTTCGAATAAACTAATAGTTCTGAATATGCCCTCAGAATCCATTCGTCCAAACCCGTATTCTATTTCACCTATGAAACGAGAAGATTTTTACGAATATTTCTCTAAAGACTTGTTGAATACTAATAAATTATATTTTTTAGTTATATTGTTTATTGAAGAAAAATATCAACAAACAATTTCATTTCCGTGTTTCTTTCTTGCACCCCTACCTGCAGTTAAGTTTCAATACCAACCTTCTATTTTCGTTTTGTTTATAGAGCTTTAAAAAAAATTAACAGAAAATCACACAATCTGAATTTAGAGAACAATTTCTTAAAAGTAACTGAATGAAAGCAAGGAAAAATTTCACAGAATTCTTTCATATATAAAGGAATATATCACAAAATGTTTATGGCAGAGACTCAACTATAGACAAATATAACAGTGAATTTATGAGAAAAAATAATCTTTTCGTCAAGTGGCAAATCAGCAACTATGGGCTTAATTATTACCAATAATAAAATTATAAAATTAATATTAAAATCTTGAATGCCGATGTATGTCTATATTGTTGTTTTAGTAGTTCATGGAAACACAGACTTCGAGTTTAAAGTAAGTTGATCAAACGTCCCGCGCGTCAAAAAATATGCCACAAATGAAAAGTTGTCAGAATGGTGTGAGCTGAAAACTTCGATCGACCAAAGATGGGTAGAAGTATTCCTCCATTTTGAACAAAAGAACATTCCTTACGAAAACTTACGTTAGATCTCCGAGTTGCTTCTGTGTCTGCCAGGAACTAATGCTCCAGCTGAACGAGTATTTACTAACATTAACAATATATGAACTGAAAATAAATCTCAATTGAACGTTCTAAGACGAAGAGCAATGCTTATGCTGAAGTACAATGTTGGACTAACTTGTGATAAGTTTCATGACAAAATAAAAAAAGAACCAGCTCTCCTTAAATACATTCATCAAAAAAAGTATGCCAATAATACAGTATGCCTTAAATACATTCATCAAAAAAGAATGCCAATGAGTGAACGTGTAGGCTAGTGGACATACTGTACTCTTGTTTTTATATTGAAATGTGTTGAGATTGCATTGAGAATTTAAACTTTACCAATTTGCCAAATAACCTTTTTACAAGTCATAAAAGATGTTTCACAAACTTGTCTACATAGTTTTCCAATTATTTTCTCCTCGCGGTCGGACAGTACACTTCATTCAGTTGATTTTAGTATGTAACTTACAATATTTTCAAATGTTAAATTGAAATTGTATTTTTGTTTGTTTCATTATTAATAAATTAATTTAACTGATGGTCCGATTAGTGTAGTTGTGCTACTTTTACTACCTGAACAGTAAAGTTTTTCCTATGCTTATTTCTGTAAATTTAAGTGCTAAAGTAGATAAAATAATGAGTTTAAGACGTTTAGTTGTGTCAATTTAGAAAATATCTTTCACGCGGTATCGAGGGGAGGGGCCCCCCTGACCCTCCTAATGTATGACCTTTGAGGTCATTACAAATATGGTCACCTTAGTTTAAAGTGACCTTGGAAGAGCGGTCCCGTTTAGTCTCAGAATAGAGAACTTAGTAAGGTCAATTTTGTGGTCTAGGTATTTTTGTCTATTGATGACATATCTCATTTAGCAAGAGAAGAAACTTAATTTCTGCGCCAAACCTAACTGAAACTGTGTTACACGCAATTTTGTTGTGTAACTTAACATCGTTAATTATAATTGAAACTCGATCTTTTTTACTTGAGCATAAGCGGCTGTTTTCAACATCTTTCTAAACTCTTTAACAAAATCAATAACTACTTCTTTAATTTTGTTGTCATAACGTTTTGGAAGATATACCTTCATTTACTAGCCGTTTGTTTAACGTCATCTTATATTTAAATCCACCATATCCATGCATTCATCGATTATTTTAATCTGTGATCATGAACTTGGCCAGAGGTTTCTGACATTAATTTTGTCATTTTTACAAGCAACTTAAATGTTTTCAGTCTGATAATAAGTCAAATATATTTACACTTGTTGTTTTTCTTTATTGCCATTGTGATTTTGTTTCATAGTCATTATGAAAAAAAGGATTCCAATAATTTTTACTTGATTATGCTTGTAACTTCATCAGTTCTGCTCTTTAAAGCTGTTATTAGTTTGTTTTGTATGTAGTTTTGTGGTTTTACATAAAACAGATAAATCTAAGTTTCTGAGAGATACTTCTCTCCATTAAAAGGGTTCTCCTCAGCTCACAAAGTATAGGAAAAGCTTCAATCATTTGTATCATTTTTTCCACCAATATTTTTTGGCGCACAAGTTGAACAAAGAGCTTACCTATGAATTAAATTAATTTAAACATTTTTGTTCTTGGCAAGATGTAAAAAGAATTTAAGGAAACTATTTTTGACTGGTTTTTCGTATAGACTAAATGAATCACAAACATTTTCGCAAATATATATTTTGTGTTATATTTTCCCGAGTATTTGCCGTTAGGATAATGCAAAATTTTATTTAACTCTTTTCATACTCATAATTTTAGCATACTTTGTTGTTCTGTTGGAAAGTCACTCACTCTTTACTAAACAACTCATAGTTGGTATTAAGCTTTAACTGTAAATTTTTAATGAAATTATTTACAAAAAATATATCTCAATTTAAATTTAAAATACAGTAATACTTACAATATTTATTTAGTAGTCAAAAAGCAACAATAAATTAACCTCTTTTTGACAAAATAATAATCTATATCTTGGCTTCCAACACAAACAATGGCATGATGTAGGGAAGTGCAAAGTGTAGGGTATAAAGTAAGTTGATGGGTGGCTAGTACTTGCAGAATACTTAGTGTCATGTACCAACATGCTGACGGCTTTGTTTATTTTTATAATTTATTGAGGAAATTTTTCTCAACAAATTCTCAAAATTGAAAAATAAGAATGACATTGGTATTTGGTTACGTTTATTCACCCTTCTGGCTTTACCATTTAATTATTGGTAGCTGTAACTATTAAGCTCTTCGTTGTAATAAATTGGCCACCTCACGAATGCACAGGAAAAGATGTTTTCTGTCAAGTTCACTGTTATATTCCTGTGGACGTGGTTGAGTCTCAGTCAACCATGTTGACAGAATGTACATTAATAAATATTTAAGAGGAAAAGCGTAATCTACAAATCCCATTTATATATATATATATATATATATATATATATATATATATATATATATATATATAGATAGATAGATAGATAGATAGATAGACAGACAGATAGATAGATAGATAGATCTATCTATATATTTATAAATATATAAATGTGTGTGTTTGTGTTTCTGTGTGGGTTTTCTTGATATTATATCAATAAAAGCAAACACTTTAAAGTCTTTATCCAACACGCATTTCCAGAATTATCAAGAGCTATTAATCTCTCCAAAACTGATTCTATAAAATTAACATCTGTGTTGGCCAAAATTAAAAACAAATTTTCAGAACATATGTTCCACAACCCTCTTCGTTATCTATCTACTTCTTCAAAGATTTCGTTCAAATGTTTGCTCATATGGTCAAATTAGGCAGCAATGAAGCTTTGGGAGTCAAAATTTAGGGGTGAATTTATATTTTGAACCTGAAACATTAATTAAATCTAATCTACGAACTGTAATTTTGATGTTTTTTAAAGAAAATTGGACCAATAACTCAAGTAATCTAGCGATAATTGAGTATAATTTTGATGCAAAATTTGTAGATAATTTTATTCTAAAATATAACATCTAAAAACTAGCCGAAATTTTAAGATTTTTTAATTGAATTTATTTGTTGTAAAATAAAACAAAATTGTTGGCAAACCATTACCTTATGATAAAGCTGGATAATTTGGAAATCAACTCTATGAACAGCCAAAATTTACCAACTCCACCATCAATAATTAGTTTGTCTTTTGCCTAATTTTGTTTTTTGCCAAACAGGTCTATTCTAAATATTCTTAAAAATATAAAAAGATAAAATATTAACATACTGATAACCATTTCGATTCCTAATGCCGAAATAAACCAACTGTAAAGCAACCATGTAGTGATGGATACACTGTCAAGCTTTCGTTAAATCGATATAACGTCACAGATCGATAATATCACAGAATGTTAACGATTTTATCAGTTCTATTTAAAGCACTGATTAAAAATCTAAACATAATTAATACTGATTTATCAATTTTTATTTACTTTTGCAATACAATTTTATTTAATTATATTATCTCAAATGTGACTATGTTCTGCTACTCTATTTGGAGAAGAAATTCTTTCTGAACATAACAATTTTGAAGCTCTAACTATCAAATTGTTTCTATATCCACAGATTAGTGCATTTGGCTCTAGTTAAATCACTAGATTCTAGGGTCGCTACGGTCGAGGCATCGCCCAGATCAGTAAATGTTTCCAAATTGAACCGCTGACCTGTGCGTTCCCAAATTCCCCGTATGTACCGTAGGCCGGTGAAGAGTTGATATCCAAAAGAAGAGAATACTGGGGAAGATTAGAGGTTATATGGTGTTTCTAATTATCTGTGGTATTACAAAAGTCACCTTAGAAGTGTGTTGAGACCGGGGCCTTCAGCGAAGCAACCAGTGTCAGCGTTGTTGACTGTTACAGAAATACTCTCCCGCGCTTACCTATAATAAATCAAGTCTCCTCTAGGATCATAGAGAAGCTTTTACCCACTACAAGGAACATTGTTCTTCAGAAATGAAAACATAAATGTCGCAGGTTCACATTTTATCCTCTGCATTCTACCTTTCTTTAAAATATGTTTTGTAGAAACCGATACAAAATATAGTTTTAAATTATTTTTAATATTTTATCATTATTTTTTATGGAGTTTCATTTTTTTAGTTTATTTATTTTATCTTTAATTTTACCGAAAATATGAGACAAAATTAATATTATGATATTCATTTCTGCTCAAATTTATCGAATCAAATAATGCCTAATATTGAATCTTTCATTCCTCATACTTACTGTCATGTTTTGGACAATTTCAGGAACACGAAAACAGAATCCGTCTTTGAAACAAAGCCATTTGTTTATTTAACAGATTATCGTAAACTTCAATGACCCAAATGAAACGAAGAAAGTTTAAATATAGTGTAAAAAAGTAGTCGGCGTCCGAAACACATTTCAGATCCTGTGAAATTCGTATTAATTAGTTTTATTAAATTTATATTAATTAATTTCAGTGAAATATGTTTACGGTTTTGATATATTGATTATAAAATTAAGATATTTAACGGTTTCATCATAATTAGAGACCATTTAAAACAACAAATAAAGAATAGAGGTGTTAAATAAATATAGGTCACAAATAAAGGTTTTTTTTGCAAGAAAATGCTTAATAATAAATCTAAAAAATGTTATGGTTAAGTATATCGGTAAACCGATACTGAAATCTTTCAGTAAACTGGCGTAAACGGTAAGTACGTTACAAAAAGGAAAAACTTAGTTATTTTATCACATTTAATCAGTCAACTAGAGATATTTGGCACCACAGATTAGTCGCTCATTTTTAGTCGCCATGTATTTTTTTTTAAACCGAAATTTGTATGTCAATTTGCTTCAAACAAACATATACATTCATGCAGTTACCATTTTCGCGTTTAAATCTGAAGTTACCATTGAATAAAGGATTTTTTTTATCAAACACTAGTAAATTTCTTTGTTGATGTAATTATCATAATTGTGAAGGTAAGCACCAAAATTCAAATACAAAACTTTGATAGAAAATATATTTTATACAGATAATATCTAAATTTATATAAATATTGTTTCAGTGATATTAACGTGTTATTCACTTAAATTAGGCGAAAATGTTGAAGATAATATACTTGAGACGCATTCCTTCCATCCTTATCTCTTAAATCAAAGAAACCTAATAAATACACAAAAACCTCTTAACCACAAACTTTCTTTAATTTACCCTAATGTACATTTCAGTTACAAAGTAACCATCCTCAGAGGGATAACATACAAAGACTCAATCTTTGTATGTTATCCCTCTGAGGATGGTTACTTTGTAACTGAAATGTACATTAGGGTAAATTAAAGAAAGTTTGTGGTTAAGAGGTTTTTGTGTATTTATTATTAAATTCAACCACAGTATATTCCTAATAAATAGTAGCAAAGAAACCTAATTTCACACAAGCGTAAATCTACTTTTTTAAAACTCCATAACTACACATCTTTTGTTTCTATTCAAAAAGAGCCCTTAGGATTTTAGGGTAGATTTTAGGATCTCTCCCTAAGGTGAGAGGGATAAGTTTGTTTTGATTTGTCAGGGTCGCTACTTCCATGTTTGGTTGAATAGGAACACCTATATACAAACTCATATACTAAGCCTGTTTCCAATGAAAAATAACTGCATTTAATGTTTCTTAATACATTCTTGTTGAATAAAAAGTAGAAAGGTATTTTTCTAAGCATGGTCGAAAACATGCCTGAGGCTTACCACCGTTCTCGTCCTAACACAAGTGGTTTCAATGCCAATTAGGCTTGAACAAAGTTTCCAAGTTACTTATTGCTCGATTTATTCTTACACGAACAAAGACAGCGAAATACTAACGATGTTGCAACGCCGGTTATACTTTTTTTCTTACCGTCTTCCAAATACCTTTCTAATTTTAATCCAACGAAACCAACTTTCGTTTTAACAACTTTTAGTGTACTCATTTTTTGTGGCGTTTTCAAAATACTTTAAAATTCATTTATACATGACATATTGTAATTTACATTAATAATAAATAGGTACTACCCATCTATAACATATTGTATTTTACATGTAATAAATAGGTACTACCTACCTAGATTGTGTATTTTACACAATAGCCCAAAGTTAATTATTTTGCGTTTTTAACAATTTGCAATGTAATTAACAGACTTATTCTTTATTACTATTTGTGGCAGATGACTTTACATCCAGCTTGTAATGATATCCTGTCTTTTTGTCAGTTACAAACCTCTATATATTTATTTTACCGACTTCAAAATTAGTTAATCTATTTACTAACCTGAGATAACAACTGACCCTTTGGTTAGGCCTACTGATGATAATGTTTTGATTAGTCATGTTGGAAGATTCAGAAAACAGCTTTGAAAATGTATTTTTTGTTAAAATGTTTTACTCTCTTAATTGCATATTGAAAGCTTAAATAATTATAATAAGCCTATCTGCTCTGGTCTTAAAAATAGAGATTTATATAAAGAAGTGCTAGTGATTTTTCGGTTATTATATATGCAAAACATTAAACAACATAAGTCGTATTTGGCTGAACTTTTATTTTTACTGTTTTAAGTAAGTGTTTTATATTAAGTGTTTTATATTTGTATTTTTCAGTATCTTTTAATAACAAAAGATGTTGTTTTCCAGTAAACTACTAAAATAAACATCAAATGAAATACTTTTGTCTTCCATAATGGACTAAATTTTTTTTCGTGCTATTTATTTTTATTATTGTATTCCGAAACATAACCCTGGAAACTATTTGAAATATTGTTAATTTATGTTTGAATAATTTTAAGAACTTAAAAAGAAGCTTTAAACATGAAAAAAAATAACTAGTGAATTCGGTTTTGAGAAATTAAAAACTATTAAATACTTTTTAATTGATATAATATTTTGTAAAATACAGGTACTGATATAACAATGTACACTTTTCAAAGTAAATACAAAAACATGTATAAAAACATGTAAGGTCCTTAACAAGTAACCTTATTTTTCCCATAATTTTTACTTTTGAAGTAAAGCAAAAAACCTTTTGACTTACATGTGTACAACGTGTCACTTTTTTATGTATATTTTTTGCATTTGACAATTTTACACTTTAGTAATAATAGTTTGTACAGTGATTTCTATTAGGGTACGGTTTAATCGTGTTTACATTTATTCATAAAAATCCGTACTAAGTGTTATAGTGTTAAATGAAGTTCAGCTTGGAAAGTATTGTTTCAACCGGGTTGATTCAATACATTCTTTAAATTTCTATATTAAATCGTTAAATGTTTAGACAAATTTCAGAACTTGTATTTAAAAGAATCTTTGTATATTGCATTTTGATTGGCCATTATTGACACTAATGAAACACGGACAGTAACCCTCTTGCAATAATGTAACTTTATTAGATGACACTCATGTTTGGATTGGCATCGACAAGATAAGATCGCTTACGTAAATCGCTAATACAGTATCACTTGGAACAGTCTAGATAAGAGCTGCACGCTGTGACAGTTACCTGATAAGCTGTTACCTATGACAGTGACGGAAGCGTTCTCGACAATCACCGATGCAGTTACTGTCGTCATCAGGTCCACCTGTTCGTCGTTCATCGTTATAGGTCAAAGTCTCACAGCCACTTCTCAAGACAGACACTAGCTTACTGTCCGCGTAGATTCCATCTGCGCGCGCAACTCCCTTATCACTGTTTATCTGTTTATAGAAAGCTGTACAACCTGTTGTTCTGTACGTAAAATAAACGTCTATTTGTTTTTTTATGTATTTAACTAAATTTGTGGCTAAAACAGGGTTGTTTTATTAATTTAAACTTTAAGGTCAAGTTGTAGGCTACAAATTCAAGCAATTGGAATGAAGCGGTAGGCTTATCCTAACCGACTGATGATATTTTGTTAGTGTTAAAGTATTAGAAAAAATATTTTTGGCTTGTAAAAACTCCCAAAATTTTACGCAATTAAATATATGATAATACATGGACAAGACTGCACAACTCGATTTTTTGTTTTTGTTTTTACTGCTCTTTATAAATTTCGTGTCAAAATTCTTTATAATCAAGATAAAAGCGCTTTTAAATGTAGCAAACCACAAATTTCACTATAATACGAACATAACCTAAATGCACAAACACACGTAACTAAATAAAATATATATTTCTTTATAAAACAGAGCATTATTTTACTCTAGAATTTATATTTTACAGTCTAGCAACAAATTATCCGGTTGAAGAGATTTGATTACAAAATAATAACTATAATTTTTTTAACGCTAACATCCAAGGCAACCTGTTAGCTAAAGTTATGACGGTTATTTTTAGTTTTTTATAACCAAACCTATTCTAACTGTATACGTTCCTAATATTTGAAATACAGTTATATAAAAAAAAGTATTTCACGGTTAAAACGCAGAAAGCTCAAGAAACATAAATTTCCAGCCTGTGTGTTATCATTCCCACCAGTTCCATGAAGAAGCACCTCCAGTCTGAATCTCTTCTAATTCCTACCAGCTCCACGAAGAAGCACCTCCAATATGTATTTGCTCTAATCCCCAACAGCTGTATGAAGAACCACCTCAAGTCAGTATTTGTCCTAATCCCTACCAGCTCCGTGAAGAAGCTCCTACAGTCTGTATCTCTCCTAATTCCTACCAGCTCCATGAAGAAGCACCTACAATCTGTATCTGTCCTAATCCCCACCAGCTTAGGGAAGAAGCTCCCACAGTCTGTATCTCTCCTAATTCCCACCAGCTCCATGAAGACGCACCTACAGTCTGTATCTGTCCTAATCCCCACCAGCTTAGGGAAGAAGCTCCCACAGTCTGTATCTCTCCTAATTCCTACCAGCTCCATGAAGAAGCACCTCCAGTCTGAATCTCTTCTAATTCCTACCAGCTCCACGAAGAAGCACCTCCAATATGTATTTGCTCTAATCCCCAACAGCTGTATGAAGAACCACCTCAAGTCAGTATTTGTCCTAATCCCTACCAGCTCCGTGAAGAAGCTCCTACAGTCTGTATCTCTCCTAATTCCTACCAGCTCCATGAAGAAGCACCTACAATCTGTATCTGTCCTAATCCCCACCAGCTTAGGGAAGAAGCTCCCACAGTCTGTATCTCTCCTAATTCCCACCAGCTCCATGAAGACGCACCTACAGTCTGTATCTGTCCTAATCCCCACCAGCTTAGGGAAGAAGCTCCTCTAGTCTGTATCTCTCCTAATTCCCACCAGCTCCATGAAGACGCACCTACAGTCTGTATCTGTCCTAATCCCCACCAGCTTAGGGAAGAAGCTCCTCTAGTCTGTATCTCTCCTAATTCCTACCAGCTCCATGAAGAAGCACCTACAATCTGTATCTGTCCTAATCCCCACCAGCTTAGGGAAGAAGCTCCCACAGTCTGTATCTCTCCTAATTCCCACCAGCTCCATGAAGACGCACCTACAGTCTGTATCTGTCCTAATCCCCACCAGCTTAGGGAAGAAGTTCCTCCAGTCGGTATCTCTCCTAATTCCCACCAGCTCCACGAAGAAGCACCTCCAATATGTATCTGCTCTAATCTCCAACAGCTGTATGAAGAACCACCTTAAGTCAGTATCTGTCCTAATCCCTACCAGCTCCGTGAAGAACCACCTACAGTCTGTATCTGTTCTAATCCCCACAAGCTCCATGAAGAAACTCATACAGCCTGTATCTGTCCTAATCCCCACTAGCTTAGGGAAGAAGCTCCTCCACTGTATCTCTCCTAATTCCCACCAGCTCCACGAAGAAGCACCTGCAATCTGTATCTGTCCTAATCCCCACCAGCTTAGGGAAAAAGCTCCCACAGTCTGTATCTCTCCTAATTCCCACCAGCTCCATGAAGAAGCACCTACAGTCTGTATCTGTTCTAATCCCCACAAGCTCCATGAAGAAGCTCCTACAGTCTGTATCTGTCCTAATCCCCACCAGCTTCATGAAGAAGTGCCTACAGTCTTTATCTGTTTTAATCCCTACCAGCTCCAAGAAGCACCTACAGTCCGTATATGCTCTAATCCTCCATGAAGAAGCACCTACAATCTGTATCTGCTCTAATCCCGTCAGCAGAAACCCCCACATATCTTGTTCAATCCATGTTTTGTTCAAACCCCAATGCTGTTCAAGTTCAAGCAGCATTATCTACAAGTCTGTCTCAATCCACACCAAAAGATGCACCAATGCACAACAATTGTTACAAAATCACCTGTATGTTTCTAAATTTCCGCTTCAAATCCAATCACAGTCACCTACTTGCTCGCTTTACTCTAATCCCACCAACTCCTTATAGAATCACCTAAACGTCAATTCTAATTATTACCTCTTCTTCCAAAATCACCTAAAAGTTAATTAGTTTAAATTCTCACCGAACAATCTTTTCCAATCCATGACAAATTACTTCGGTACTTCTAATATAGACAAGTTCACGGATAATCCTTGCATACCTAGTGTATAAATGCAACCCTTGCAATACATTTAGAAACGACGTCTGATCGAATATAAACGGACTTTCTCAAAATATTGAATGGAACCTAACCTTCATAAGTCTACACGAAAACACAGGTGTAAGTGAGAGATAGAGACATGTAGTTCCCTACTTAACAACAGAGCGATTGTTGGGGACTCACTGACTCGGTGTTTGTCGAACCTGACTACATATCGGTCAGCCACAATCACTGTTTATTGTTTTCCACTGTGACTAGATTCGAGAGAGGGTAGACAGCTGACTAGCCTTTGATGTCCACTAATCCTCCAAACTCCCCTCTTGCGCATCTTAAGTCTCTTGCTATACCTAACCAAAGATTATTCTCAACAAGGATTAAAGGCGAATTCCCTATAAGACGGTTATGATCTATACACACTTTCTAGAAAGACTGAACCCCCGTATCTGAAGCCTGTTTCAAATCTGCAACAAACGGCTAAAGATCAACTAGTTTCTTAGATTGCTCATAGGATCCGTTCAGAATCACCTACTATCTAAGTCTGGTCTAATAATCAACAAACAGTTTTCCCAATTAACATACTCCGAGGATTTACCTTTTGTAATTTCACTGAAACTTTCACATATCGGTTTTCCTATACCTGTTACAGAATATCTTCTTTGTGACACAATCCGTCCAAGGCAAACTCATTATTTTGCGGTAGAGCTGCATCTTTAAGTCCTCGATTTTCTGCCCATATCCTCTGTCAGGTTTCACTCCTCAGTGGGCCGTCAACGTCAGATGGATAACTTCTGACCAATACAATTCAACACAGCTGTGGCTTTGTCGATCCCAATTCCTGAGTATGATCCCACTGATCATTGTTTACGGTGTCCAGTTATAAAAGGTTCGTGCAGCTCTTTTAGTAATTGTTGCTCTACTTTGAGGCAACAATCAATGCAATTTAACCTTCCTGATTATAATTCACAGAGCAGGCTTCTAAATTTTGTCTACTGTTCCATGTAATGAAACTGAAGGTTTTCTCTTTTGGCCCTATTTTGAGTAAAATAAAACCAACCTTGGTTCTCTCCCATCTCTTACATTCCTATTACAGTCTCCGGGTCATGCTTTTATCCCGGTTAAGTGACCCTGCCCAAGCAATCCCGTAATTTACTCGCAGGGGTCCCACAACCTGTACTGTCTTCAGTCCTACCTTATTCCACTTACGCTCCCTTTTCCCTACAAGGGAATGAAATGGTGAAACACATCTTTCTGCCTTCGATAAAGTAGGCATACTTTAAGTACGCAACCCTGCTCACGTGACAATATGTCTCCTACACCCTTAGCCTGTGGATTTTATGTCTCTACCTTAACAAAAAAATCCTGCAACAGTCCTATCGTGCAAACAATAAGAAGGATCCAATGCAATACGTTCCCAAAGCCAGTTACGCCGCGTGTTCGCTAACGTTCTGGCTTACGCACTTCGCCAGACACTCGCAGCAAGGCCGAAGGTTCCGCCAATTGCGTCACGTTATTACTACTTTGGGGAGTTTTAGTAAAGCGTCAAATGGCGTTAAAATGTACAGAAAACTAGTCTGTAATTAAATAGTTCTTTGACGCTAGACAGAAGTTATTTCGTGTAGTCTAGGCAAAGCGTAAATAGATATGAATTGTTGAAGGAGAGAGGCATTTTATACAGCTAGAACTCCTAAATTGGCCGAAGTAAAGGAAAAGCTTGGAATGAGTGTAGCCTTGTAGCTTTTTTGAGTGAGTTTCAACCGGGGGTGAAAAGAAGTAAGTCAATTGAAGGTAAGAGAACTGTCCCGACCGGGGTGAAAGAAACTGTCTCAACTGGAGTGTAAGGGACTGTATCAACCTTAAGAGAACTGTCACAACCAGGGTGAATAGAACTGTCTCAACCTGAGTGAAGAAAAATGCCTCAACCGGGGTGAAGAGACTACCTCAACTACCTCAACCGGGGTGAAGAGAACTGTCTCAACGGAGCTGAAGAGAACTGTCTCTACCGGGTTTAAGAAAGTGCTTACTCGCTAACCTGGTATATTTTGTTTAGTAAGTTTGTCGAAAAAATCAACAATAATTCAGGTATAGTAGATACATAATGTCTGTGCACAGTAAACTGAAGTTCATAATGCTCAAGTAAAGATCTAGAGTAACCAGTGAGAACGTTATAACATTTTGAGAATTTCAGTTTCTTCCCAACCTGCTAAAACAGAGAGAGATTTGTAAGGTTTCGCCCATCGGCTTCAAAGTATTAACTAATTCAGTCATTCCTGGAGTTAAGTAAAATACACTTTCCTACTTTTTTATATGAAAAACGGTTGATTTATTTCAGTGATACAATAAACTTATGTTATAATCATACTGTTTGTAAGTTATTTGAAGCCACTTGTACTTGCGGCCCTGAGGAGAACTTGTGGCTCTCTAAGAAATCCTAGGGAAAATCCCTGCGTTAAGCCTAACTGACCAGCAAGGCATGAGCTAAGTTATCGCAATTATATAATATTACGAATCGTAAGTGTTCGTCAGCTGTTTTTAAAGTGTATTTATACTATTTTTTTAACTCGAACAGTTGGATACTGCTTTCTACAGACAGTGGATTTCTTACAATATTAGACACTCATTTTTGAACACTTTTCCGATAAGCTTGTAATTTACAATTTGTCATATAGATGTAGGCCTATTGCCTATAAGAATAAAAATATTTGAAAAAATACGATACAACCTTAAAATTAAAGAGCTATATTGAAATTAAAGAATAAAATTAAATATTGACTAATTTAATTCAAATCCTTTAGCATGATAGATTTTCCTTCCTGAATGTCCAATTGAGCTGAAATTATAGACCCTCTTCGTTGATAATACCTGAACCAGTCATTAAAACAATAACATATAAAGAATAAAATAAATTAATAAACACTTTTTAAATCATACTTTATTTCAAGATTATCTTAAAAAACAAAATAATGTTTCTCTAATAATTGAAAACTATAAAATTTCTTAAAATGAAAAAACCTGGAACGCCCAAATATATTAATACTTACAAAATATAAGGACTTCCAAACGTAAGTTTTATTGAAACTTTAAAAAAATCTCCAGCAGGGGAATATCTTCTAGTGTCAAACGATTTAGTGTTCTTCTGAATAGGCCTACACCTTCTCCCTAGGTTAGACCAATTTAACTCTGGAAGTAAAAGGACCCGCATATTTCCTTCTATACCTCCGGCTGTTCTATCTTTTAAGATCTTTCTTTTTAGTTGAAGGATCCTATATTTATCTATTCTCATGAGTAAAGTATTGTATTTCTTTAACCTTTACACAATTTCCATATATTGAAGCAGTTTTTCTATCCCAGGTTCTATTAAAAAAAACAATGCCAGTGTTCTCTGATAGCAGAAAAATATTGTTGTATTTCTTTAAAAAACATGTCGAAATGAAAGCCTGTATTTGAAAATCCATTTTAGATGGAATAGCGTTCGAAGCTACTGCATTTTACACATATAGTTATTTTATTGCTATTACAGAATTATTTATAATCCGAAATGTCAATGCCCCTGATTAAAATAGACACTTTTCGATTTATGATTCTGTCGAGAAAAAGATGTTTGGAATAATGATCTGGCAACATGCAAATAGATATGTTAAACATAAAAGTTTAATTAAAACGAGTTTAAACAATTTTCAAATGTTTTTATAAGTAGATTTATTCTAAGGATGTTTAATTTCTAAATTTTTTAAAAGTATATTTTCTCAGTTTCCTTTTAAAATATATTGTAATAATTACGATTCATTATTACTGTTACTGTTGTTACTACTTTTTATATGGTAATTTAGCTAAGAAAGTGTAATAAAACCCGGTATAATTTCAGTAGCAAAAATCTCATATTGAGATACTTCCCTGTCCGTCGGTTAAAGCAAGACAAAAAAACTTACCGTTCTTTGTTGAAAAATTGAAATGCTTTTCTAAATGTAATTACGTCCAAAAATAAAAGTTAATATCTATCACTTTTTTTGTACTAATTAATCGTAAAAGTGGGTTTTTGTAATGGTTTAGAACATGAATATTGTTCTATCTATCCCCAGTTACTTTGTGTTCAACTTTTAAAAGTAACAAATGGATGAAACTGACTCTATATTTGATGAAATTTATTTGTCACATTTCTTTATACTCATAATTTTCTAGATGCATACCGGAACGCACCTGAGACCTCGGCCACTGCCCCTCTGCACTATAGTGGCTGAGGGAAAATTATCTATAACAGGATTTTTGAACAGTTTTTGAAGCTCCACCGTGTAGTAACAAACTGTCAAGTTTTATTTTTTAGGCCTAAAACAATTTAGAGAAAAGATTATATTATTCAAATATAATTTTTTTACAATTTGTCTTAACAAACATGAAGTTTTAATTATATTCGTAAATCTGATGAGCATGAACAATTTGTTTTTTGTTCTATTTTCATTTTGTATGTGCTTACGCTATCATTACTATATTTTTAGACATAACTTACCTTTATTACTCTGTATGTCTTTAAAAGTTTTCGAATTTTCCACAACTTCTGAGAGCAGCACTGTTCTACGATTAACTGTTCGCTTTCACGATTAATTAGTTTAGTTTCTAAGAGATAGCGCGAGCATAGATGTTACACGAGATAGAAACATTGTTTAGAGTTTCTGACAAATTAGTTTCAAACTTGTTAAATACACGTTTCTAAGTTTTAACAAATTCTATTAGGATTCCCTCCACTTTATAAGTTAGATCTAGGTGGAAGCTTATTAGTTGTTCTATTTGTTGTTTTCAAGTATATTTAGTGCATTAGGTTCTAAAAAAAATATCTATTCTGAAAGTCCAGTTCACAGTGCCATTACGTGAAGAAATACATTTTAAGCAGCTAATGTTTCAGTTGAAATATTATTCAAGAGGTAAAATGGGAATATTTACTTTAAAATAAGATAGACGTTTGTATATTCGAGGTCAGGATGTTATAGCATGAATGCCAATATGGAAAATGGCGCTTCTCCATACTTTTTTTTAAAATTTCAAACAAAATTAGCATAAGACGTAATTTGGATAATAAACCTGACTACTCGATCAGTGAAAGAGAGGACTTAGGATTTTATGACTAGAAAAACATACATTTTTTCAACAGATTTTATTATTAAGGTCGTTTAACGGCTCCGTCGTTATTACTAAATTGGGACCGTAACGTTTACTAACGCCGAGAGGTCTATTTACCCTATCTACCATAATTGCGCAAACTCTCCTAGCCTACCTGCAGAAACCTTCCTACCCGGTTAAGGAATTGCGCCAATACGAATTTTTTAGATGCTATCTACAAAAAAAAAAAACACACACACACACACACACTTTACTACCTGTTCGATATTTTAAATAATTTGACTTTGTTATTTTATTATTATTATATTAACATGTTATTTTATTGAGTAAAATTCTTACTTAGTAAAATTATCTATAAAGAGAGTGTTTATGGACTTTTTTAAATTTGTGTCTGTTACCCTATAAGTTTTAACAAAAATTCTTTATTATTCTTGAAATGTATTCCAAAAACAAGTAATGAAAAATTTTGTTTTTAAAAGTAAAATCCTTTTGAGGTCAAGAAGAAAAATTATTTGTCATCGTTTGCTTATTTCAAGTGTGTGTATTTCATTCCTTGCATTCATTTTTAACCTTACAGCACTATTTATGATATTCCGTGGTAACCATGGCAACAGTTTAAGGTTGTACAATGGAGGCTTCGGCGAAAACCAGATGGGGGGAGGAAATTCTTTTACGTCTTTGAGTAATATATTTCTTGGTATTGGAAAGTTGGCGCGGTGCCAAGCACGCTCTACTTTGAACATGAAAATTCATAGTTTGAATCCAGATAGACCCCCAAATTTTTATAATTTAACTATTAAATAAATATTTGAAAAAACTTTATTAACATCAATTGCCATCTAATATAAGTTACAGGAAATGTAATTAAATTTATTTGAATGAATAAAAACGTAGTTTATTAAGGATTGAAAATTTGTAGATGGTTTATATCAGGAGAGTGTGAGCTAATAGGATGAATGTAATATCATAACCAAATCTAACGTAAAGAATAACATGAAATTAGATCCATAAACATTAGATAATGGTTTTGTGATGTTCACGTTTAAAAATAAAATCGCTACAGTTTATTAGGAAGGACTTTTTCATTGTACAGAAAATTGCATAGTACTCGGGAGCCACAAGTCTACTGCGGAGTGCAATATAAGGAGCATCTGTTGTAAAGACCGAGATTTCAGCAAACACTTGGAAACTTGTTTTTCCTTCTCGCAATGAAATTTTACGTCTATCCCATACAAAAGTTATTTAAACGTGTTCGGTAGACGTTAAGCACTTTGTAATTGTTGTGTTTCTTCCAAATGGTTGTTCGTAGAATTAGGTAGAAAAAAGCATTAATAATCGATGGTTTTAACATGAGTTTTAAAGGATTGATGTTTTTAGTACATCGATGGTTTTTAACTATCGATTTTTTTCGGTTTTGAATTTATGTAATTTCACTTCTGCGTAGAGAAACGTTAGCAACATCTCCATTTACTTTTTCTTTATAAAACTAGAGTATTTATTAAAAGATTGTAGAAACAAGTTTTATAAAAAATTTAATTTTATCTAAAGATATTGACTGATATATTACTTTATCGGTGATTTTAATTTTATTTTAAAATTTGTTTTCACATTCATACTGTTTCACACACAGTATGAAACATATGTATTTTATATTTATTTTGTTGTTGTATAAATTTAACTAACTTCTACCAACTTTTAAACGTCGGAAATTTAAATCTGTTCTACGTATTCCCAATCATAAAAGTAAATTTAAGAGTAAATTAGGCTACTAAATTATTACTTTTTATTACTAATTTTTAGTAAATTATTACTAAATTATATTATTTATATAGCCTACTATATACTATCGGAAATAAATACTATGCTTTACACCGAACACTGATGTTTAAAGTTTATTGTTTTTGACACATCGATAGTTTTAATTGATGATAAACATCCATGTCTTCTTGACGATGCTCATTTCTATAATGTGGGTGCTCATCTGGATGAGTGCTTTATTATTCATCTCGGCTTATTTAATGCGTATTTAACCACCCTAAATACAATCACTTTATACAAAGCGTGTAAGAGATATCGTGACTTTGCTTAGAATTATTATATCTATTTACTTTGAATCCTGTAACCATCCGTGTAACTATGCGCGGATATTGGGACAGTGTTACGTTCATGCAGCTTTAAAAAACGTCTGCAGACATGTAACGGCATTCAGCAGTAACATACAACGCACTATCTAGACACCACAAGGACTCCTAGTCCGTACGGTCGATAGCAGACATGCAGGTAGTGCGTACACAATATTCCCAAACGATAATAGTAATTAATTTATTGGACCTGAAGTTAATTATATCTGCTAAATTGTTACTTTCCAATAACCGTTACCGTTATAAGAAATTATCCGTTACAAAGTAATTATTACAGATGTTTTACGGTCACAAAATACACTGAAAGATACTGTTGCTTGGGGTAAATCTAAATGTAATGGTTGAGCATGGATCTAAGGTGCACTTTGGATGAGGAACGTTGAGACGAAGGGACAGGTCCTAGGGACGGGACTAATAAATAGGGCCTGCCTTTGCTAAGAGAAATAATGAAATATAATAATGGTAATTTTTATCTCTCAACTTTAATACCGTAATAGGAGTTTTTTCTTAACAACTGATAAAATTACGGCTTAGACGTAAGAGGAAAACATACTGTCGTGTCATTAAACAATAACCTTTATTTAATCCAAAAACTAACATTGTATATTCATGTATTTTTCATCCGGTTTAATTTTTTTCCCCTAGCAGGAGTGCTTCGTACGTCTCAACACTCTATTGACTATTGAAACAGTTTTTAAGGTAATCTGTCTTTGACATGACTAGTGTCGAAAAATAATTTTTCTTGTTAAAAACATCCTTTCAAAGCTGGCGTTTTAGAAAACTGTTTATTAAAGAAACACTAGAATGTTCATGACAATGAAACTAATACACTAACACTTGAGTCATTTCCTTTTGTATAGAGATGGTTCGTATGTATTAAATCATTTCATATGTGTTGTAGAAACGTAGTTGTAAAAGTGGTTGAACACTTATGGATGTACTGTGTGTGTATATATATATATATATATATATATATATATATATATATATATATATATATATATATATATATATAACAACATAGGTTATTCAAATAAAAGAATATTTATTAATTTATATTCAAATATATACGTGTGTATATACGTGTAATGTCTTTTCTTGTGATATAATAACAAAAAACTAAGATTATTCAAATACAAGAATTATTTATTAATTTGTATCCAATTAATTAAGAAATAATAATATATATAATAAATAATTCTTTTATTTGAATAACCTTAGTTGTTTGATATATATATATATAGCGCTATATAGTGCTATACACACACACGCCCCCCCCCCCACACACACACACACATATATATATATATATATATATATATATATATATATATATATATATATATATATATATATATATATACAGCTAACTGCAGGAAACGTCAAGTAGGCTAATATGCGAAGTCGAAAATTTGTAACTTAAGTAAGCTAAAGAAATATATGTAAATAAAAACAGAAGATTAAGAGATTATATTATTATATTTCTATCTATTAGAATATAATTATTGTTAAAAATATACAGCATATTTTAAACTCAACAAACAAAATTTGTGCTCTTGTTGCTAGCCTACTGAAGTGATATTGTTTAAAGCCTATAAAAATAACATTATTTCTAGTAAGTTTTACATAGGCCTATTCAGATTCTTGCGCACTAGCTGCCTACTCTAGGCTACGTGCAACTTGGAATAATTGGGAAATGCTAAAAGGGTGAATTTAATTTCCCACATACTCACAAAATAACACTTTAAAACAAAATTCCAACCCAACTTACCAGAGGAACAATTAAACGTCTACTTATTTAAACACGAAGTTTTAAAATAATTTGAAATTATTTATGCTTAATCAACATTAATGAGTTAATTGCAGAACGAGTTCGTGAGTAAATTTTAAACACCACTCAAAATTCTGAACGCATAAATAGACTTCTGCTACATGGGTGATAGGGTGACAGATTTTATGTCTTGATGTGCGTTTAAGGTAATCTGATTGAATAGCGGTGTCATATACAAACGAAACACAGTAGGTTTAATTGTGAATAGATATTTTCGTATTTACATAACTGACTTCAAAATACATTCTAAATAAGAAAAAATTAATTGTAAATGTCACAAACCAAAATTAATGTTTGAAATTTACAAAAATAAAAAAGTAACCTCACTTTTAAACACAGGAAGCTTTGTAAACTCGCATTTCTTATTATACAGGGCACTGTGGTATACTACATTGCTATATAGTCTAACATTATTACAATAACGTATATCTACAAAAGGTGCGGTCGATTAGATTTAGTCAGAGAAACAAGATTAAGTTAACATCGTACGTTTTTACATTACTTATGCTGTTACAAAATTGTAGCTCACTCCTTTTATTCAGCAACCGGTTAGTTAGCATTATTTTTCTTTATTTTCTAAGCTAACCTATTCAAACTGGATACTTTGTAGTTATTTATAATACACAAGCCGGCCGAAAAAATTGAACGTTTTTGAAATGGTTAGTAAACACGGGACAGTGGACAGTAAATTATTCGTGGAACAGTGGACTCTAAAACACCGTATGTTTAGGCTACTTAAGATGCGTTCGTGCGAATTGTAAGTCTATTACAACTACGCAGCGGCTTTTTCGTGTTCGCTTTCAACTTGGACGCCTTGATATCGTTTCCAGCCGGAATATGATCCTCAGATGGGTTGAGATGTTAACCTAACAACTGAGAACAACTGCAAGTATTATAAAAAAAAGGCCTCTGGTCGAAAAGTCAGTTAGGACGTCGTAAAACATTGAAATGGTTAGGCAAGCACTGATTCATAGCCCAAGTCTGTAACCAAGAAGACACGCGCGTGAATCAGGCCTGCACTCGTGAGTCACTGCAAATAATTTAGCAAAAAGACTTATTATTTCATCCATACAATATGTGCGTGACTCAGATGTTAAAAGAACGAAATTATAACCAACTAGAGGATTTTGCTTTCGTATGCAAGTGTTGCTTGAATAAAAAGGAAATGCAATAATCATCATGAGTGACGCGGCTCATTTTCATTTAAATGGTTCCGTTTACTCAACACAAACGATGTTTGTTCCAACAAGATGGTGCCACTACACACACTTCTCGCTAAGCAAAGGCCGTGGTGCGTTGCATGTTTCCAAGAAGGCTCATTTCGCGTTTGAGTGATATCACGTGCCCTCCAAGGTCGCCGAATTTGAGCTGTTGTGATTTTTTCCTTTGGGGCGTAAATGGCAAGTGTAGATAAATATTTTAATGTATTATAAGTTCTAAGTAACAAAATAACAAACGAGTAATGTTGATTTAAAAAGTCGCCCGGTTTTTTTCGCCCACTCTGTATGTAGGCCTATGTTGTGGTGGTTTAAAGTTGCCTAGCATAGATATTGTAGAGTTGTGCGTCTGTGTGTTTTAGAGTTAGGTTGTTTAATCGTAGCTTTAACAAATATTTCTGGTCTGCAAAATTTACAATCACATGTTTTAAGTGACATATGTAAACACGAAACAAATGGGTGTTGACCCACCCTATGTTCACGAGTATGAGTAAAAATAAAATTATCCTCGAGTTTCTGAAACACTACTTAATCTCAAACGGTTTTTGAATATATCCTGAGGTGTTTTAAAATTCCTTTTCAAACGCAAAGTGAATCAAACGTAGCTTTTAGAGCTATGATCAGCTACCTAGCCGTAATGATTTACAAATATCTTCTAGGTAGTGGTGTAGTAGAAACCAAACTAGTATCAGTATTGGTTTTTAAAACAACTGCATTGAGCGTTTCAGAGGCGCGTAGACTTCGCTCTTAATTGGTGTAAAAAAAAACATTTTCTCCTAAACGAAACTAAAACCCAAAAACCAAAGGAGTAATTTTGTTATTTTTATCATTAAAACATTCAGTTTAAAAGAATTTGAATGAGGTTTATACAAGGTTCCTTAGTAGTATAAACTTACACATAATACTTTTAAGATGGTTCGTACAACAAGACGAGTCTAAAAACAGATGATTATTTGAAAACCATCACATTTATCAGAAAAATCTGTCTTGAAAGAGTAATGACATTATATTTGGATTTTTTCAAGTGCTATTTTTACGTCGAAACAGAACTTCGTTTAGTCTACTGTAAGATTTTAGTTTGAAGCGCTCGTAACCCGGACTCTTTAAAAAAAATAATGTCTTAAATTAGTATTGTAGCCAGAAATCCCTTCTGGGTGGAATATTGACATCTTAAAAGAATGGGAGAAGGACTTGATACACATTGCTCTTTTGTATGCAAACTCTATAGATGAAATCTGTGGTAGGTATATGAAAATCTAAATAAAAAAGTACAAAATAAATACTAAAATAAACGGAACGGGCTGTTGTTTAAACGTATATGCCTATATTTCTAGTTAACCATACGTTTGCAACAGCCTATCTTACATTTTGTCCTAATTATAGTTATGTGTCCAATATGGGAAAGACAAAGGGGTTGTGTAGATTATGTTTTGTATGTTTGACTATTTATTGGCGTCTATTTTAAAATGTGTTTGTTTCCATGTTCTGGTCCGTTTTGTGTCGCAGGTTGAACTTCCACACGCGGTTAGGCCTGATTTCTGCTACGTAAAGTGCAGCACCGTCGGGCGAAATTGCGACATCATGAGGGTTTTTGAAGTCCTGAAACAGAAGTAAAGACAAAAAAATTAATTTAGTATTCATAAAAGTTGAATTAGGCTTTTAATGAACAGATATCAAAATAGCAAGGCCCCTGCGTTGTTCGGCAAACGCACTAGTTAGGTAGTAAGGTAAAACTGACTTGCCTAATTCGGATAGAATAGGAACATCAAGTATTTGCGTTTTCTTTTGTAAAATATAATTATTTGCAAACTCTTTATGTTACCAATACATTTTCTGCACTAAGAAACCGCGCTTTCAATTAGCCTATTTGGGGAGGCTTCCCCGTTAAACCAAAAAGCAAGTCTTCATTATACTTCGCTAATTTTTTTTTCCTTCCACTTAAATCCGTTTCCTAATAGTTCTAAATTGTGTGCTCATGCTCCAGTATGACTTACTGGATACCGACACTGTAGGTTATTACCTCTGTAACCCAAATTTACTTTAGTTTAAAAACTATGTAAAGATCCTAGCCACTTAACTTACCTAGGTTATGTTACCTTAAGATGTTGTCTACCGTTGATAGTTTTGTCTCTGGGAGTTGTGACGTCATCACTACACAGCCAATAAAAAGTTGAATGCTATAATTAAGATCGAAAATGTAACTATATTCCCCTATTAATCAAGGGGATTGAACAGTAGGGATAGATTCGCATTTTCAGAATCTTGTTTTTATTTTTTACAATTATTATTTTATTGATCACTGTCTTTAGTAAATGAAAACTTGATTACTTCAACAACAATATCAGAAACATAATAGCAAAGGCTTATTAACCTTGTAGGGTTAAGTATATTCTCTCTAGACTTGATGTTATAGAATTTGTTTTTAATTATAAAAGAAATCTGTTTTAATTTGATTCGGTTTTATTAAAAATTGAACTGTATAAAAGTGAACTGAATGTATCGTAAAAGAACGATTTATAACAAAACAAAGTTAAATTTAAGACGCGTATAATAATTTTGTTGTTCTTGTGTGAGCGTGCGCAAGCGCACTAGCTAAGTCCACAAAAGGTCCGTGGCTTTTACTCAAACATTCGACGTAACACCAAGCATGATCCTAAAACTACAACAAAACTAGTTTTTCCCAACTCCCATTCTCCAACAGATCAGTGAATAAACAGAAAGAGGTCTAAATGCTTTTTAAAACATTTGGTAAAGTACTTGCAATTGTAACACCAACATTCCAATAGATGTATTATATTTAAAAGGATACAAAACTTCTTTGACTAAAAACGAACTTACCCCATGAGTTGGGCCCCAGTGGTCTAACACAGTTTCTGCCAAAGGGTCAAGGGTGAATCCTTGTACCGGGATGAGAGTGGAAGTAGGCCCGTTCACAGCATACACGAGATCCCCTGCAAGGTTTGTAACATACAATTAGAATATTTATTTCAACAAGTTCATTGAAGCTTACCCACTTTTATAGGAACGAGATGAAGTCTGACCTAGAAAGGAAAGCAGTTGAGGACTTCAGGACAGGAGCGCCAGTCTGTGTATAGAACAGACATCCTTGCTTATCCTCTAATCAGGCTTCACCTCGTACCGCACAACATGTAATGTATGTTATGTAATTAAATAATTTTATTATTTCCGCCACATTAATTTAACTTTAATAAAATGTTCATGGTCACATGTAAACTATAGTTTCAAACTATTATCTGTAGAATGAAACTTGACAGCCATAGGAATTAAAAAACAAAAAAAAAATATATTTATACCGATCAAACAAATAAGTAATATTTAATAAAGAAAATTGTGCCTGTGGTGTAGAAAGTCCTTAAGAATGCGAAAAATATATACAGAACTTTGTGCTCGTGACCCAAAAACTAAACATTTTGAATGAATAACTTCTAGAGCTACTCTTAACTGTCAAGACTTTATAAATTCAAGAAAACAGAAAACTGTGTTTTACCACGTTAAAATATATTTATATCGCATTTTTTAAACTAAGTATTCGATTAGAGTAAGTTTAGTTACAAAAAAATAAGTTTCATAATGTAAAGAAACCGATTGACTTATAAAATGACTACCATCTTGTGACGGCAATGCAACACACATGAAATATATGACAAGTTCAATTCAAACGTCATAAATTGGCTACCATACACATCGACTGATTAGCCCACACTAACAAACTATTTATTATTTTGTTATAACAAGAATAATCATTTTCGGACACTTTGTAGCTATATTTTAATGCTATACAACATATTGTTTTGTTTTAAAAATAAACCACGGGTGTATATATTTTTGTGTTTTTCTAAAGAGAGGCTATTTTTCAAAATATTTACTTTCGAGGCTATAAAACTTGTGGGTTTTATAATTTTTTCCGTATCTAAATCATTATGTATAAATTTTTATTGCAGTTTTATTTAAGTTTAAAATCTACATAAATACCGAAAACATATTTATACATCCTTAAGTTATAACCATTAACTTTACAAGAAAATGGTTTCAAAAGTGTCCGCCAGGATAAACGATGTGAATTATTCAGTATAGGTTTTCTACTTCTGTATAAACAGAACTGTTATAACAATCCTAACAACATAATTTACACAATAAAAATGATCAAAATATCAAATCTTTCGCGCTTTTAAGATCATGTACTGAAAATCAAGTTTTATCAAAATTTGTCATTGGTGATTTAGATTTCTACCCTCTCAAGTGATACAAGAGTTTTCATATGGGATTAAGTATTATTTTTGATATGTAAAACTATAGTTTCAGACAATTTTACAAGTGAGGTAATTAGAAAGGAGTGTAGGTGTTGACTTAGATTTTAACACATTATTTCGTAAAGCCAAGAAATCGAATAAATGCAGTATGTATTTACCGTGCGAAGCAATGCCGAATACACGTCCCATGTCTGGCTGTTGGATGGTGAAGACTGGAGTGCGTCCAGACCCCGTGTTGTGCAGCTTGGCTCCGATGCACGCTACACGCATGTTCTCTCTGTCGGCTATGCACAGCAGGTCTCTGTGTTCCAGCAACGCGAGGCTGTGCGGTACTAACAGCGACAGGAACTCTGTACACACGTGGATAGCTTCAGAAGGGTAACTATAGGCTACTTACAAGTAATAACTATATATCTGGGACTCAGTAATATTTTTATCCTATATTCTGCTAGGATATTCTATTTCTTTTTTACTAATACTACCTGTAATACTATAAACTGTTAAATCCCGAAAATTTAAAGAATTATCTTGTATCGAATAGCTTTATTCTTCAAATCAGCTTTCCTAGGTACTAATATAGACCGAACAGACCAGGTTGCATAGAGGTGTTTGATCCTCACATCTCCACGTGCACACACATTCATAAGCGCTGACCTGCCTATCCACCATCAACGGTTTCCCATGCGTCACTTACTAAGCTTTAGTCTACAATACTAAATGTTTTAAAACTGTTACATTTTGGTTATCTTACTGACATTTTTGGACTATACATATTATACTTTGAAAATATAGACCAAAAGAAATGCCGAAATTTAATGTAGGACTAATTTAATAAATATTGGAATAGAAATGGCTATTATCTTTTCTATTACCATTAGGAATGATATAATTACGTCGTGTTTGGCCTCTATTTCTAAGAAATAACATGTAGTATTGAGTTTTGTCAGTAAAAAATTACCTAAATTCAACAGATTTAGAAAAAAATTTGGATTTGTAGACCAAGGCTTAGTAGGTGTCTTATTAGTGACAGGTAGGTACTAAAGGCGCCGGGCAGGGTGAGCCAGAGGTTTAAGGGTCGCCTAGTTGTCTGAGGCGCTTCCAAATTTTGATTCAAGTAGGTTTTTTTCTAATGCTACACTATTTCATTCAATGTTCTTTTGAAATCAGCTAGTCTTAATTACTTAATAATATAATAGTCAAAACAAATAGCCAGACGTAATTGTTATTCTTACGTTTTTGAATGCTACTAATTTTTGTAACATAATTGACGCATTTTTTATAGTTTCAGCCATTTTACAAAACTTAAGGCAAGAGAAATTCCCAGTAGTTATAAAAAGGAATATAGTGAATTATCTGAGTCGAGATGCAAAGTAATGATCTTGACCAGTAGTCAAGATTCCGGTGCTTTCCGGTGATTCAGTAGCTTTTCATGTGCTTGATCGAATTTCCTGGCTCGACCTCTCCTCGAACGTAAAACAAGAACGCGCGCACCACAAGTCTATTTCTGTACAAGTATAAAATATGTGCTTGTACTTAAAAATAGCACTGGAAATTTACCTTGTTGCTGTGGGAAGATCCGTAACAAGTCGCCCCTGATGTTAAACTTCAGAATCCTGGAGTTGCAGTAGCCGTCGGCGATGAAGGATTCCCCTGAGCGTGCCACCACAACTGACGTGGGCTTGCAGAGTTGCCGCACACCGTGTCCCGGCTGGAACCTCTGGCCGAAGGTCAGCGCAGGTCTCCTAGCTCCTGGAGAAAACTATTCAACATTTTCTTATAAATAGTTGACCCAGTTATTTACATAGAGCAATCAAAATAAAAATGTTTCTAATAAATAGTCACGATTGTAGGACCTTAGGCCAGTAAATCTGTAGGAAAAAAAGGTAAACTTACTTATCTTTATAATTAAACTTTTTGGGTCGGGAATTAATGTAATATGCCTACATAATAATAAAACTAACACGCTCATATTATTTACATTTATTAGTTTACGTAAACCAAGCCAATATTACCAATGATTACTTCTACACTTTACAAGTTTATTTAGTTCGCATATGCAGGTATTGCATAACTGAAGTAGCCTTACTCTCTAATGGAGTCAAAGATTTCTACCTGTTACATTCGCGTGTAGAAAGGCTGGAAGTGATCAAGTAAAATAAAAGATTATTAGAATGGATATAATGATCCCATACAAACATGGTGGCGCAATGTCCTTGTAGATGCTGCTCTCTGTTAGAGCCTTAGGCCGGCCGCACATCGTAAACAGAACGGCGCTGCTCAGCAACACGTTATCGCCTCGCCTCGTCGTGCCCGATGGTTACAGTTCGTTTTAAATTGCTTTAGGATTTTGCCCACGCGCGGTCGGAGAGAAGGATTGAAGGCTCAACCCGGCCGCCCTAATAAAGTCGGACTTTCACCAGCGGTGACAAGCCCATGTTACTAAATTTCTCCAAGACAGCTGTGGCAGCGTGCTTAGGGCCACTCGCTCCAAATAGTCGATTTCGTTCGGAAGCAACACTGTCTCCCCTCCCCAGCACGCAACGCGCCAGCCTCAATCCTAAAGCAATTTAAAACGAACTGTAGTAGCAGCATAGGACACGGAAATGAATCCCCAGTCCCAGTACACTCAGTGGCGTGAAGTGTGCTGACAAGTGAAGTAGTGTGTGTGTAGTTTGTATGTTATATTCGTAAAAATGAACGCAGAAGAAGAAGAAGTGACTGTGTTGTGGAACCTCGTCAAGTTTATGGGTGATGACCCCAACAGAAAAATGTGGGGCACCCCATAAAAGAAAAACGAAACCAACCATCGTTTATTGCAGAATTAGGAGCATGCCCGGGTAATTTTTTAAAATTACTATCTTATGAAACCAACGACATTTGATTATTCTCCATTTGAATTAATTACTCCAACAATGCACAAAGGGAATTGGGGAGTTGTCTGTCCACCGCCCGTCATATTAAATAGAATCGCTAAATAAACATTACATAACTATAACCGTTTGCAGCTACATGTAAAGCAGTAGGAGGAAGGTCGTAATAATCAAGACAGGTTCATATTGAAAACTCCAGACTTACCTTGAACACTTGGTGCTGAGCCACATCCGTTAGCCAAGTGTTTCCCTCAGGGTCTACAGTGATGCCATGAGGTAAGTAAAACAAATCCTTGCCCCAACTGTTGAGGACATCTCCAGTTTTGGGGTCTAGAATGAGCACAGTGTCTTCTCTGATTGGTCCTTGACTTCTGTGCTGAAAATGATGACTTACGTTGAAAGATCTGAAACATGGGAGAGTGGGTTGAAGATAACTAGCGAATTTGTGTTGGGTAAATACTTACGACAATCGTGGATGTTCCGAGGTAGGTGTAACCTTAAGTAATTGTATTAGAGAACCAAGACAACGTTTCGGCAGTAATCTATGGGAAATATTCTGTAAACGACTTTCAAAGATTTTTAAAGCAAATATTTACATCCGAGTTTCGTTTTGATAAGTAGACTGTAGTTAGAAATTAAGGTAATCAAAGAAACGGAGAGGCATTAACTGAAAGCATTATACCGTGTACTGCCAAATACATTATCCTACCTTTAAATTCTATGCAGGTACTTACTTTTCATCCCAGACTCGAGGACCTCTGTGGAAGATGACGGGTTGGCCGACACTGTTAACAGTAACTCCGCTCACTTCGCCCAACTTGAGGTGGCTCCCCCAACCAGAGACTTCTTTCGGGCGCGGCGGAGGGAACATTTCCTCACCTTCCTATAAACATATTTCCATGATATTTTATTATAAATATATAAAAGTTAGCATAGATACGTTTGGGAAACCAGGTCTTACGTGTTATCATAAATATATCATTGATTGAATTTAAAAGTGTTTCAGGTAAATAATTTTCATAGTTGAGATTATTCGAACAGTTATCACTACCTTATTAATTTACTTTCCAAAAAACCACTGCTGTGCTTGCTGGTATTTCTCAGCAGAAGAGTTACGCATTTTGTGGTCCATTGTTCAATGATATTAAAAAAAAACTCGCAGAAATGAACAATGCACTGATCAAGTACGAAACGCACCTGCTGAGAAATTTCTGTAAGTAGTGGGTTTTTGTCAAGTAAATTGATAAATAAGTGTTAACTTAAAAGCTTAAAATGAACAATTCAATAATAGCAAGTTTGAATGTAGTTGTTTTGTTATAATTTTTAAAGTAAAAATTCTTATTTGAATTATTTGTAATGCTTAATTTAGCACTCCTAAAAAATTATGCTTTTGAAAATGTTTTAACAAACACTTTTTTCATGGGTTTGCATTTTCCAAAATGATTAAATAATCATTTGATCAGTGCATTGTTCAATGCTTCGCGTACCGTATAAGACATTGAGACTTAAATAAGTCTTATTATAAAACATTAAGATATACAACCCATGAAGTTCTAATAATTATAAACAGAAGTGATTTTCATTTTTTATTAGGTGAAAATAATAGGGTTAATGTGCCTCTAGGGAGACCAAAAATTTCCGGATGGTTTTTTAAAACAATACGGAATCTTTTTTTTTTATAATCCTTATCACCTTCAAAGGAATCCCCATTAATACTAATAAATACATCGGCTCAAATTGTCTTCCTACTGCGATACACATAGTTTACGCTCTTATTTCCCAACGCCGTTTGAGTCGTATTCGATTCTTGTTTCCCTCCAGTACTATTTTTTAGGCCTAAACGTGTTCCTGCTCCTTTTTATTTTTGTGGAAACAAAAAAAGTCACAATGTACAAGATGTAATGGTAGGGTCTGTGAAGAAGCAGTGCCTTGCATTTGTAACCATAGTATTCCACAATGGAGCGTGGTTATGGTGGAAAACCTGTTCAAACGCTGCCGCAATGTAACCGTTTTAAGCGAATACTCTTTCACAACCGCTTCAAAACACTGAGGCAGAAGACTTGTTTCACTGTTTAATGGTCAAGGACGTACTCTGAATGAACAATCCCGTGAGCGCCGAAAAAACGAGTAAACGTTTTCTTCAACATTCCCTGTTTTACTTGTCAAGGTTTTTTCGGTCGAGCCAAAATACTTTATTAAGTTGAAGTTGAACGTCACGACTTCAGGCGACTATTTAGATACCCTACTCAATAGTATTACTCGGAGGGTATCGCAATAGTAGCCAACCTTATCATTACTAGTAACGTGCCATTCCATACAGTTCAAGTACTCATTAGTATGGTCGAGGCTAACTCGAGTTAGCCGGGTTAGCTTCACTGGCTAGCGGGTATCTGTTAAATTCTGCTGTTTACAAAACTGTTTGTATTTTGTCTATCCACCCTCGTATTTCTAGAGAATTTTTGAAGTGTACTTCTGTTACTCCCGCAAAAATAGGTAGACCTACAAGATATCAGAACTGTTGTACTCAGCAGACTTTTAAAATCCTCAAAGTAAAAAAATTTCAATGATACTCAGGTAAACTCTGAATCTCCATAAAACAGAAATACTAGAATAAATTAGGTTTCTCTAAACCTGGATTAAATTACTAAACACTTTTGAACGTGTAGAAGCCAGTAGATTTCTACAATTAAACCACGCACATTTCTTAAAATCCGCTAAAAACCTACAGTATTCCTTATCCACTCCTACATACTCCACACAAATTTTATCGATTCCGTGGAAAACTTTCTCTTTTCTTTCAGACCTATTTCAGTACGATTCCGTCGAAATATAACTTTTCTTTCATACCTATTTCGGCGGGGTCCCGCAGTGCTCCTTCTCATGTACACAAACGATATCTCCCTCTTTTATCCTTCTAATCGAATGAGGCCATGTTTCTCAGAAGCTCAGTGAACTTCAACCTAACCTCGAAATTCATTCGGCACAAGATGGACATCCAGTCACTATGCTTTGTGGATGCAGTGAACTCTGAAAGGTCTCAATAAATGTAGAAAACAGCAACCTTAAGCTATTAGTCTTGATAAGAGGCTCACGGTCGGAGGGCTTCGGTAAACTATCTTAAACACGTCTAAGATAAGTGACACTTCAAGCCTCCTCCTTTCTTAACAAAAGGAGAGCTATTCGGGGCAAGCTCTCTCCACCTATCTCCAGACTTCTTTTATCACCAAGGATAGGTCAAATATCTCTTTACGTCATAATAATACGCCCTATTGTCACGTTCGCCACCTCTGTCTGGCAGCTGCTTTCTACCAACACGTTCCAGAAACTCCTCCAATCAAAATAGCTGTTAGTGATCTCCATTCAGTAGAAGAATAGTAGGCCAAGAGAACATCAGGAAAAAATGTCAAAATTGTAAATTCTTAATCAGAAAAGAGGGGCTTGGAGAAAATTATGACAGAATTGGAGAAGATCCTTTTTAACAAATATGTGAGGGAATGTATTTTAAGTGTGCATTAAGAAAAGTAGATAAAAATATTTTGAAAGGATTTAGTTTTACTGTTTAAATTAATTTTATAGAGTGATCTGAAGAGAGTTTATTATATCTATAAGTGAATTTTTCTTACACTCGAAAATATGCTATTTTCACTCATGTGCCTTTTCAAGTTGAATATTTGCCATAATAACAATTAAAATACGCGTCACGTGCCTAATTCTACTTTCATCGACTCACTTTAAAAATTCATTTAACTAATTACAACAGCTGTTCTCATCGTTCAGGGGTTATTTTGGTGCTCAAAATATTGGAAGGTCTAACACTAAAAAATTAAGACTTCAACTCCGAGTTTTTCCTTTTGACACATATTACTCCAAAATACATTTTAAACAAGAAAGGATTTATTTGAAATGTCGCAAAGCAAAAATATGGGTTAAAACTTGAGGATAATTATCGCTTTGGAAAGATAATATTACTAGTAAAATATGTTTTTACAAAATGTTTCTTTATGCATTGTACATTACGTTATACTACAGTACTGTATAGCTGTATTATAATATAGGTTAGATACAAAAGATGAATTTTGTTATAAAAGAAGAAAATGTATTTCGCTGAAAATAATAACCCAAAGCCACATTAATGTGAGTCTTGAGTTTTACAATCCCTTCTTGTTGTTTAAAATGTGCTTTTAAGTAGTACTTATGAAAACAAACCGTCTAGTGTTAGGCCTAAATAAACATTTATATCGTGTTGTGCAAAATTCAACCGTTTTTCAAGTTCAATATTATAGTTAGCAGTTACTTTTTATAACAAAACCTGTGCCAACTGGCAACTTTGTATATAGGCCACAAAATAGTTTTTGTTATCACTATGTAAAATAGTAGTCTGTTTTATAAAAAGCAATTTCTTTATAAAGTTTGTATGTGTCTTTACATTGAGGTAAATCAATCTGTTCAGATTTTAAACATTATTAATGGTATAAAACACTTACAAATTATTTTTTTAATAATGTATATTTACACTTCATAAATATAAAATAAAAATACGTTTGTCTTGGGAACCAAGTCAACTAATTTATTAACCAACAATCACAAAGTAACGTTTCGAAAACTAAATTGTTTTAATCTTCCGGCCAGTTTTGCTACGTAGATCAAATTGTTACGTATAAGAGTCGTTTATGTATTGTTTGCGTTCAATACGTACAGAAATATCTCACTTCTTATACATTCCACCAAGAATTTCCTTTTAGATATTCAGAAATTTTTTATACATTTTTCATATATATATATATATATATATATATATATATATATACATATATATATATATATATATATATATATATATATATATATATATATATATATTAAATATGGTGATATGTTTTCTTGTAATATAGTTAATAAAATAAAAACATTTCAAAAACAAGAATACTTTTAATGCATATATTATTCAAAGCTTTTCGCCGATAAAACAGTACCAGCATCTTCTAGCATCTAATTAGATAGGCCTAATTATTTTCCTGAAGATGTTGGTGCTGTTTTATCGGCGAAAAGCTTTGAATAATATAAGCATTAAAAGTATTCTTGTTTTTGAAATGTTTTTATTTTATTAACTATATTACAAGAAAACATATCACCATATTTAATATATATATATATATATATATATATATATATATATATAATTATAAATTTAAAATATTTCAAAAACAAGAATACTTTTAATGAATATATTTATTCAAAGCTTTTCGCCGATAAAACAGCACCAGCATCTTCAGGAAAATAATTATCTAATTAGATAATTATTTTCCTGAAGATGCTGATACTATTTTATCGGTGAAAAGCTTTGAATAAATATATTCATTAAAAGTATTCTTGTTTTTGAAATATTTTTAATTTATTAACTATATTACAAGTAAACATACCACCATATTTAATATATATATATATATATATATATATATATATATATATATATATATATATATATAAGCCTATATTTAAAAAACAAACTTGCGTATGCGTCTCGGTTAGCCAACGTAGGTTAAATTATTCTACATATTGACATTATACAAAAACAATTTGATCTACGTAACAAAACCGGTCTGAAGACGAAAACAGTTTTAGATTTCGTAACGTCGCCTGGTTGTTAATTAATAAATCTACTTGATTCGTAAATTACTGTCTTTTTATCTTATCACTTGGTTGTTATTTAAACACACATGTGTTTTTGTATGTATATTTTTAGTTATATGTGTGAAAAGCGGAATGCACGGAGTGTCCCAAGTTCACTATCAGGCTTACCATTATGTTTATATCATGTTCAAATTTATTTTGTCAAGCTTCGCTTGTGAATCGGTATTCTTTATCAATTAATTAATACTGTTACTTAATTTTTATTAATTTTGTGAATATTTTAAGTCTATCGATATGTTACCTAAAGTAGGCTATACTGTAAGGTGATTAGTAGGCTATATTTGAAGGTTTTTATAATTAGGCGAGGAATTAAAGGATGATAATTATTATTCAGTTCCATTATTATTTTTAAGTTATTTTGAATAGGTATGAAAGATAAAGAAAATATTTCGAATAAAGGAATTATTAGAGTTGTGTAAATGGTCCTGTTGTTTGGAATTATAAAGGGCCTGAAGCTAACATCGGTAGAGTTAAACACCTCAAGTAGATTTTCTCTCTGTCGTGTCTTAGATAAGTGCTATCTAGTAATTTCACCAAAATTTATAGGAATTTAGAAGTAACTAGGTACAACGTTTACGTATTTACAAGTTATAACTAGGACTAATATAATCTATTGGCGTGACAAAGTCTATACAAAAGACGTGTATCTTTTATGAAACTATGGTTTTTTTAAAAACTTGTAGTAATTTTTAATTAACACTTCTTCTTTTTCATTGTTTTGACAAATATTTGTTTTGTGATTTTGTTCAAGGTTTTCATTAGTTACATAAGCATTATCAATCAATTCGAACAAAGAATATTTATACTAATTGAAATAAACGACTTTTTACTAAATGAAGATTTTTACTTCCTAGGTAACCACGTCGATGATTTTACAATCTTACTAGCGGAGTAACGGAAACATATTTCGGTCAGATTGTAGGAAAATCGATTTTCTTGGGGTACAAACCACATAAAACCCACGTGACCCCAGAAACAAAGAAATGCGGTTTAGTGTGGAAAACACTCAGGCTTTTCTTCCCTCAACCTTGTTGACTTTCGCGTCAAAACAAACGTTGCATAGGATTTCTTAAAGAATTACAATATGTTGTTTTTAGCATATTAGGAAAAATTACAATATTTCACCACAAAAACATTCACTGCTTTGAAATCTAGAGAATTCTTACGTACCTGAGGTAGAGGGCCATTACTGAGAAGGGTGTTTATCTGGTTGTAAAATGACTCCCTCAACGACGAAGCTACACTGTATTGGCAAACGATAAAAATCACTGAACAGAATACAGCTACATGCGATACTGCCATTTTGTTCCCGTACAATCAATATCACGGATGGTAGCAAAGCGCTCTTTCGACGTTTCTCTGTACTACGTTAAACATTGTGTTAGTTTAAATAACGAGAAATGTAATAAAACAAAGTGCAAGTAGCTTTTCCGCAAGGCGATTTACAATGTTTCGGTTATATAATTTCTGCTACAACGTAAATGAAATTTTTAGTTTCACGAGAAGATGTAAATCCTGATAGTGTTAAGGCGAAATCCAAGAATATATTTTCGATTAGGTCCCTCCAAAACTGAAAAGTTTTGAGCATAGGGTGGAAAAGTTGATACACAGAGTGTTGAGGAAAAACTGTTGTAAATGCTGGCAGATATCGGAGCCATCCTCAGGAATGTTTAGGGAGTCTTGCCAGGGACATAGCCAGTAATTGAAGGGGGGCCTTCTTGAGAATTTAAAATTGCAGCATAATTAAAACGCCTCCTTTAATTCACCCTGTATAAGATATTCTTGGGGACGAGTACCATTTTCTTAAAGGATGAAAATCTTCTTAGCAAGGTAGTGTTTCTACTTAGTAGTGTAATAAAAACACTTATGGCATCATTTCTTCCAATTCTCAAAATATATGGAGTCAAACTGAAAACAGTCATATGGCCAACTGGAATACTGACCTTTGATTTAGCATACTAAATGTCCTTGCTGATATTTTCATCAGTTCAAGTCGTATGCATTTGAATTGAGACCCTAATGTTACAGCAGCTTTCAAGAAGATAATGGCTTTTTTGCAATTAATCAAATATTTTTATAAAAATAGATTAGGTTAGTTTATGATTCAAAAAATAAAAAAATATTTTATTTAAGTTTAAGTTAGGTTAGGTTAGGTCAAGTTAGGTTAGGTTAGGTAGGGCTAGGTTAGGTTAGATAAGGCTAGGTTAGGCAAGGTAAGGCTAGGTTAGGTTAGGTAAGGATAGGTTAGATTAGGTAAGGCTAGGTTAAGTTAGGTAAGGCTAGGTTGGGTTAGGTAAGGCTAGGTTAGGTTAGGTAAGGCTAGGTTAGGTTAGGTAAGGCTAGGTTAGGTTAGGTTAGGTAAGGCTAGGTTAGGTTAGGTAAGGCTAGGTTAGGTTAGGTAAGGCTAGGTTAGGTTAAGTAAGGCTAGGTTAGGTTAGGTTAGGTCAAGGTAGGTTAGGTTAGGTAAGGCTAGGTTAGGTTAGGTAAGGCTAGGTTAGGTTAGGTAAGGCTAGGTTAGGTTAGGTAAGGCTAGGTTAGGTTAGGTAAGGCTAGGTTAGGTTAGGTAAGGCTAGGTTAGGTTAAGTAAGGCTAGGTTAGGTTAGGTTAGGTTAGGTTAGGTTAGGTCAAGGTAGGTTAGGTTAGGTAAGGCTAGGTTAGGTTAGGTAAGGCTAGGTTAGATTAGGTGAGGCTAGGTTAGGTTAGGTAAGGCTAGGTTAGGTTAGGTCAAGGTAGGTTAGGTTAGGTAAGGCTAGGTTAGGTTAGGTTAGGTAAGGCTAGGTTAAGTTAGGTAAGGCTAGGTTAGGTTAGGTAAGGCTAGGTTAGGTTAGGTAAGGCTAGGTTAGGTTAGGTAAGGCTTGGTTAGGTTAGGTAAGGCTAGGTTAGGTTAGGTAAGGCTAGGTTAGGTTAGGTAAGGCTAGGTTAGGTTAGGTAAGGCTAGGTTAGGTTAGATAATCTGCCTTGAGGAGTTGATTAAGTGAATTACCTGAGTTCAATAAATTATCTTTTATTTGAGACTAAAATTTTTTTAGCAAAAAAAAATTTAACTTTCTCAAAATTTTTCAGAAACTTTTTAAAACATTTTTTAAAAAATGTTGAGAACTTTCAGAAAAATGTTTTTTTTAATTTAAAAAAATGTCTTAAAAAATTTTCAATTTTTTTAATTTACGACTAATTTTTAAAACATTAAAAAAATTTGTTCCAAAGTATTGCTAAAATGTTTTTAAAATCTAAAATAATTTTTTTCCAAGGCTAGGTTAGTTAATATTAGGTTGGGTTAGTTCGGTTAGGTTAGGTTTGTTAGGTTAGATTAGGTTCAGCTAGGTTAGGTTATTATTTTTTTTTATTTTAAAGTTTTGTTTAAATTCTCAAAAAAAATTTCGAGAATTTTCAGAAAAAGTTTTACCCAATAAATGAAAAAAATATTTAAAAATTTTCAAAATAAAAAAAAATTTCAACATTCAAAAAAAATGTGTGACCAAGAGGCGGTAATTTTCCTGATATTATACCCGACAAGCATAATGGAACAGAAGACGATTTTGATTTGGTGCAGGCAATCGTAGTTTAGTGTTAAGAGTTTATCATAGGATAATGCACGGGACTACATTCTGCTGAGTGATGAACTAATAAGTGAATTAATCTGATTTTCATGCTGATTTGACAGGCTTTTTGATATTAGCTAAGTGGGCCTCAATGAGATATTTTCATTGTCATTTGTTTTAGTGTTGCTGTTAAATGTCGAAATAGCTTACGGGCTGCAGTTTGTCATAAAGACAAAGTTGTCATCGTTATAGGTTATTAGGTCTGATTCGGTATTTGTTAATAAGGAAAAAATAAAAGTCATTGTAACAAAGTCATTATTAAAATTTAATAATTTCGATTAAATACCCCTTTATTAAAAATTGGTAAATGGGGCATGCTAAAAGGAAACAATTAGCATAATTATGATTTTTTTCTCCCTCATTTAGCATTTTTGTTGTTGTTCCTGTCATATTTGACAGAAATGAAGATGAGTATATTAATAATTAAAATTCTAAATTTAAAAATTTTGTTTAAATAATTTTATAATTAGTGTAATTTTGTGTACATCTGAAGTGATCAATATTAGCAAACTAGAATCAAGAATATTAACTAGAATAATATGTCCTACAATCTAATGCAAACTTCAAATCATAGGCAACTTTTAGTTTGTTTTTTATAATTATGATTACAAATAATATTCAATTAACTGACGATAAACTAAATAGGGTACAAAATAATGAATAAAAAAATTGCAACCGTATAAATATATATAATATTTAGTTCTTTATAAGTGAGAATATGTTTGTGGCAAAATGCAGCTCAACTGACAGCAGAAATTAAATCGTTACGGCTGAGAGATCCACATCTAAAGTCGGTTCAGAATGTGTTTGCGCCTGATGTAAACACAATCACGAGGCGAACACGTGCAAGGGACGGTAAGCTATGAGTCCGGTTCACAATCATGCATCGGCAATTGGGCTACGTCTTATACTGGTACACTTAATCATTCGAAAAAGAGAATTATAGACTAATGAAAGTAATAAGACTATTCAATAATTTATGCTACAAGTTTTTAACTTACCATGTTATTATTTCATGTTTAAGGGGTCTGCAAAATCCGATTCCGATGACGACGATGACGACGAGGAACTGTCGTCAACAGCTATGACGAATGGCTCGATGTCTTCAATTATATTGTCTAATTTCCACATATTCGACTCTTCAACGTCCACCACATGTTTCACATATTTTTCCCACTTATCAGGTGTAACACGCGAGACACCTTCGGTTAACAGTCTGTGCACCTCTTTAATGTTAAAAGACACATTGTTAGACGCAACATAACCTTTAACCTCAGCCCATACCATTTCTATTGGGTTTAATTCGCAGTGATAAGGAGGGGTTCTCAAAACTATTCTATTTGTTTCTTTAGCAATTTCATCGATAACGTATTTTTTGTAATTTGGCCTATGATAGGAAACGAGTTTTAGTAATTCGACCTTCAACATGGATTCATCTGAAAAAATCCCTTTGTCAGTCAACCAATTTCGAATTTGTTGCTTATTCCAACGGGTCGTAGGTAAGCGTTCTACTTGTACAGAATGATACGGAGCGTTGTCCATTACGATAACGCAGTTGTTGTCCAATTTCTGTATTATCGCGGAAAACCATTCTTTAAAATTTTCACCATTCATTTCTGAATGGTAGTCAGTATCTGATTTTGATTCGAAAATCAACAGTCCATCTTCTACAAAACCTTTTTGTGACCCAATATGAGTGACAATAAGTCTCTTACCCTTTCCAGTTGGACATTTTAAACCCGCCGACAGACCCCTCAGAAAAGCATCTTTACTGGAACAGACTGACTTATCTGTCCAAACCTTTGATTTCGTATGGCCTGCATTGACCCACGTTTCGTCCAAATAATAAATCGTACGACCTTCCTCGCGATAGGCTTTTATTTTTCTTAAGTAATCTCTTCTCCATAGAATAATATCTTCTTTGTCCAACAGTATACTTTTACGGTTACGTTTCTCATACCTGAAATTTAGCTTTTTTAATATGTGAAACAAAGTGGTTCGTCTTAGGTTAGGTAAGCCTAACTGTTCGTCGGTATTAACTAAGTGTAGTACTTTATTTAAAGTCGGAAGTTCGTTTTTAAAAAATAACTCGTGTACTTTCTTTCTTATAGCAGTTTTTAAAAAGTCATCCATATTATTAAAAATAGTTTTGGTTTTTGGTTTCCTTTTGGCAGGAGACTTCAGCGTACCCGTTTCTTTTTTTTTCTTTAACGATTGAAAAAACACTTCGAGCAGAAATTCCTGCAGATATCGCTACTTTCTGCAAGATGTCTTTGATACGGCATTCTGGATTTTCATCCTTTAAATTTTTATAAAGGCGTAAAATAACTTGTTTTTGCCCGGAGTGTATTACTTGTCCTCGTTTATTTTTTTTGACAGGGGATGACATTGCTTAAAAGTTAATCCTTAAAAACTTAACAACACCACAAACTCACAAACACAAATATAACAAACAACGATCTTAAATTATTCCACTGTCACTCACAACTAAAAAATGTTAGGCACAATAAACAGACGAACAAATGTAACCATGGACGTTTCCAGACTAACTGTTAATCGGGCGGCAGGATATTTCAGTTTTGTCACGAGGTCACTCAGCCAATAGGGTTGCCGAAATCGTTATGTTCACGTGAACAGTTCACCACTCCCTGGCGCAAACACATCCTGAACAGACAGTAGCTAGATCCTTAATGGGTTAACATGTGGCTCCCTTGAATGTTTTTGAGAAAAATATTTTCTGACAAGGCCACTATTTTTTGGCCTTAAAGTTTTGTGTGAATTTTTATCAATTAGGCTTTTCTCATTATTATACTCAATACATTAAAGCACATACCACTGCATTAAACAAAATAATAAAACTATAAAAATAGCCAACATAGTACGCCTACAATTTCCGTCCTGATTTATTTCACAATCATTTTAATTTAAACATTCAATTCTGAGGCCCCCTGATTATTATTTGTGGCATTCCAGGAGCTGTTGAACACACTTTGCAAACAACTGTACTCATACAGTACCGAAGGGAGGCTCTAAGGGGGCCAACCCTGTAAAGAAAAAGAAATTACTCGCGTCTTCCTTCATTGGAAACCCCATAATGAGCATACGCTGTATATAAATTCAACTACCAAGATTTACCGATAAATAATCGTTATTAATATAATTTTTAGATTTATTCGTGCCTGAAGTATTAGGAGCATTAGTTAATTAAATTTTAATTATGTTAATAATTCATATAAATGCATCAATAATAAAAAGTTTAGAAATAGCATTTAATAATGTACAGTTGTAGAGTTTGTGCCCTAAAGTAAAACAAAGTATACATTGAGGTAACTTGACTGATTTGGGGGAATATTAAAACCGAGTTGTTGTCCCTCCCCCCTGTTGTTGACATCCTTGGCCCCCCTTAACGAAATTCTGGGTGCACCACTGTACTCTAATATGAAAATATTATAAAAAATGAAAACGATGTCCAGCTAGTAGAAGAGCTTGATAAATGTTTTAGTTTTCAACAATAAAATTTTATAATAAATGGGTTTTTTTATGATAATTGAACATCATTTAATTAAAATGTTTTAAAACCAAAGACAGCAGATAAGATTACTGGATGTATTTGATAAGTTCATTTTATTGTCTTGTAGGTAGAGACACACATTTGATAAGTGAGAGAACACACACTCTATTTATCATTTACTTATCTGAGATTATTGTAACTGTGAATTAGAATAAATATTATTTACATAGCAACTTTAATTGTAATTAATACTGATACTTTCTTACAGGGGTTTAATAAATTATAAGGCAATTTTAGACTTATAACTATTTATTAATTCACAAACTTTAATGGCTACTTTTATTTACATACCTAAGCTTTATAAAAGCACACAAACACTGTTTTAATTAGGTCCAATAATAACTACTGTGTTCAATAACAGTCTATTTACACTTGACATCTACTGTCTCTCTGTCACTAAAACCTTTACTCTTTTCACTACTTCAAAAACACTGCCTTAATGTTTAACAAAACCTTTATATATTGATTTGTCCATAATCACAGCGACAACCTTGCCTATTACAATAACATTTGTGAGTTCATGTTACTTACATGTTGATAACCGTCTTAGTCTCTCTGGACAATCTTGTTTTTCTCTGAACTATTGGATTTGGTTTTACCTAAAACATATTTATTAAAATGAATAGATTCTTATTACATATAATTCTTTTTGTAATATCTAGTTTATATTTATTGTTAAATTTTGAAATTTTTACTTTTATATGAACTTTTGAGTTACATTATTTTAAAATTCAAAGTTTTCTAAAACTGTTTTAACAAATGTTTTGCAGAACATTACTCTTATTAAAAATATTTAAAGTAAAACCTTTATTTTTCTTGAAACTCGTATGAAATAAAATACTTGTCCTAAAATGGCAAAGGAAAATAATCATTTTGAATTTGCTACTCAGTTCTTTTCAAGTACCTCGGTGTAATGATTCTATAATCCATGTATCTGATGGAGAAGTATCTTGCATTTACGTCTCGTCTTACCATCATGAGGACAGTAATAACTGAAAAACTATTTGTTATTTACATTCAAGATTTTGTAATGACAGAATTAATAATTAGAAAAAAAATATTTAGTCATTTATTTGAAGTAAAATAGAAAACATTAATTTTCAAAACTGCTTTAATATAACTAAAAACACTTGATATGTTACACTTGCCGATTGTAGCACTTACATTTATGATTGTTAAAAACGACCGTTTCGGGAGATGTGTCCCAATGTCAACTCAGACTGTAACTGATCTCATGATTATTATAGGTTAGGGTGGGGGACACAATGGGACACATCTTCCGAAATGGGTGTCCTCTTCAATCATAAAATGAGGGTGCTACAATAGGCAAGTGCAACATATGAGCAAGGGTTTTTAGTTAAAAAATAGTAGCTTACGTGAAGATGGAATCAACTAATATGCTTTAATGTAATTTATAAGTTTCTGATAATATTAAGTGTGTTACTGAAATGTACATAAAGGTTTTGTAACTGACTTAATCTGTGTAGTTTAAAGGTGTTATTATTACATTGTAGTTACACACTTCTACTATTATTGTATTATAACTCATACTGATATGCTCTATATTTATTATTGCAGAGAATGGTAAATAAACAAAACACTCATGCTTTTAAAAATAATACAAATACATTTTTGGTAAATTACATTTGTCAAGTTTTTAATGTATCATAAAGTGTTTATTTTGATTTCTAGATAGAAAGATATTTGGAACAACATAAAATACCCCAGAAAGATCTTTGTTATAGTAAAGTTCTTAACCAACAGTGATACTATTCTGAATCTCTTAAACATTTAAAACAATTTTAAAAAATAAAACCTTTTTAACATCAATAAAGTTTTTATTTATTTAATATCTTATGTACATATTAATTACATAGCATTCATCCTCAGAGGTAATTTTTCAAAACAAACTACAACTGAGGGTAATTGCTGTGCAATTAAAATGTACATGAGGTATTAAATAAATGAAAAACATTGTTTCTGGTATAGATATTTTATTTAAACATTACACCACGGTTGATTTATAAAGTTACACAAAACAATGTTTTAAGTTTATATTAATTTTTTGGTATTTATATAGGTTTTGGAACTATATTATATTACTACAATGTTATTGGTCATATACCTAAGGAACATCCAAATTTAATAAAACCTTGTCAGAGAAATCGCATACGAAATACCTACAAAGTATCTGGTTAATTTAGAATCTGGATATTTCGTTATAAAATAATAAATATATTTGTTAACATAGGCTACCTGTCCATCGGCTGATAACAATCTATGGCAATGATAGCAGAATTTTCGACGATCATCAGAGCGTATATGGTTGATGTCCGATTCACTGTTACAGGTCAAAGTCTCACAGCTATATCTCAAAACAGACACTTGCTAACTGTCCATTTAGATTCTATCTGTACACACGCACAACTCTATAATGACCTTTTATATATTTATGAAAAGATGTAGAACTGTTGTCCTGTGCTTAAAATAAACAGCTATTCATCTTTTATTAGATGTTTTGGATTCAATTTGGGGCTAGAGAGGGATAACCACTTTAGCCTAAAAGACTGTATTAATGGTTAAGTTCTATACATGCAAAAAATTAATTGGAATTATAACAGTTAGAACCTGATTTTTTTATCAGTATGCCTGGTCTGACAAACTGAGTTTTCCAAATATTTCATAAATCTTAGAAAGAACATTTTGGTGTCCAAATGCTCCAAAAATATTATGTAGATTAAAAACATGGTAATACATGTCTAAGAATGATTAATTCAATCTTTTTTTGTTTTTACTTACATTATAAAAAAAAGATACATTGAGTAAAAAAGAAACGTGTAAAACCTTGAGATCAGTTACGGTCTGAGTTGACAATGGGACACATCTCCCGAAACGGCCGTCCTCAACAAATATAAATAAGTAAGTGCTACTATAGGCAAGTTTGTAAATATTTACAAGTGTTTAGTGAAAACTAGTAGTCACGTGACGATGGAATCAACAAATATATTTTTTTAAAAATTATTTTAAATGTCACAAGAACTTAAACGAATCATTATTGTATTTTGAAATTACAAATTCATATAACAATAAACAGATAAAGAAAACCTATCTAAAGAGAATGTAGGCTTATAGGCCTATATAAAGGATTTATTATTTAAACCATTTACGTAATAATAGCAGCGCTGATGCGGGTTCGCCCGTAAACTAGGCCTAAGTATTAAGTAGAATATGTAATCTGTAGTTTATAATGTAAAATCGTTTAACCATAAGCAGGCCCTATATGTTTTCGTGATAATAAGATTTTATTTGATTAACTTTGATGTAAGTAGCTTGACAATTTTTTAAATTGATAAAATGAATGCATATCTTATTAAGATTATTTTTCTGATACTCAGTTGCTTTTTTCCAGCAACCGCTAGACGATTTTCTGTGTATCAACATCTAATGCTAAACATAAACCTGACATTTAACAATTTTAGATCCTGAACAATAGATTTTATAGTCTAATTTATAGGCAAATCTTGACACTTCAAAACGAAATTCGTCCGTTAAAATCATATTACAATCTAGGAATTTAATAAATAGATATTTTAATATTTAAAGTTTATTTTGTCACTAAAATATTTACCAATGCTAGTATTTAAGAAAAATGCAACTTTAGAATAAAAATTTAAATTAAATTGTATTACAAAACTAAATAAGAATGTTTCTGTCTTTAGTTACAGTCTATCTTTCTATATAGTTCAAACAAATCTCAATAGGTAGCGCACAAATCAATTTCGTTGATACATCAATTGGTTTCATGGTATGTTCAGATTATGAAAACCATCTGTATGAACATTTAAAAGTTGGTTTCTAGAGGTTTAAGTATTATAAATATTATTATTACATGTCAGGGGATCATAATCTCTCCTTTTTTCTAATAGCAAGTAGATTAATTCTGATCTATATTATTATAAGCAAGGAATTCGAATACATTAAACTCAGATAAAAGCAGAAAGAAGAGAAAACTCATTTCAAAATAACAAAAAGGCAGTACAGTTACCGCACAATTCAATTACTCATCTACCCGTTTACTTCTCTGATACTCTAAACCCTTTTTTCTTTCACGTAAACATGTCTCAGTTTGAAGAGGCTTAGGCCAACTAGGCCTACATATATTTGTATGGGTAAATTTTCAAAGACACAAAGAGTGAGACTAACAAGTATTTTAAAACCTGGATTATGTTTAAATGTATTTTCTACATTAAAAATATTATAAATCTATAAATTTTAAAAGGTTTATAAAAACGAATCTGCTATAATAGGGTAGAAATTTTAGAAAAAAATACTCACAGTGAAAACCCCAAATTCAAGAAACAATGCTGTTGCTTAAAATGTAACCGTGGTACTCTTGAAAGGTTGTTTAATATAAAGTCCCCATGCGAGGTTACTTTGAAAACATGAAAATAAAAATCCGTAGAATAGGAATTGAATAACTAAAGCTTTTTAAACATTGAAGAATTTATAAAATGCATCAAGAAAATAGATGTTCTTGTGGAATAAAACACACACACACACACATACTGAACTATATTATATGGGCTATTGGTCTACTATAATAATTTCATATAAATAATTACTTAAAACAAAACTGTTCAATGGTTTTCTAAGGGAAAAATTTATCTAAAACTAATTTGGTTTATGGATTTTGATGTCTTTTTCGTTACAAGCCTGAAGAAGAATTTGTTTATTATAATAAGTGACCTAAAAAAACTAAGGATACAAAATATCAGACTGTAATTCTAGCAACACGTTTCCTTCCATTCACATCATCATTTAGATTTATTGTAAAGTGTATTGCGCTCGAATCAGTGTTTGGTAAGCCGCATGTCGAGATTCACCAAGAAATATTCTGAGTTCAGCGAAAATCACATTTACCACAAAGAAAAACGTTGACCTCATTAAAAAGGTTTTTTAGGTGAAAATAACTTTGGACTCGCCCAACACTTTTTGAGATAAAGAACCTCCTTTAGTTTGCGTCGTCAGGGATTTCAGCACATCAAAGTTTTAGCTAAAATTAGATGATAACGTATAAATAGTAATGTTGTACATAATTACAACCAAATCTAACCTGACTGGATACTTCATAGGTATATTTTAATATAGGTAGGGTCTAAATAGTAATGTTGTATAAAATTATAACCAAATCTATCCTGACTGGATACTTCATAGGTATATTTTAATATAGGTATGGTCTATATAGTAATGTTGTATAAAATTATAACCAAATCTATCCTGACTGGATACTTCATAGGTATATTTTAATATAAGTATATAGTAATGTTGTATAAAATTATAACCAAATCTATCCTGACTGGATACTTCATAGGTATATTTTAATATAGGTATGGTCTATATAGTAATGTTGTATAAAATTATAACCAAATCTATCCCGAATGGATACTTCATAGGTATATTTTAATATAAGTATATAGTAATGTTGTATAAAATTATAACCAAATCTATCCTGACTGGATACTTCATAGGTATATTTTAATATAAGTATATAGTAATGTTGTATAAAATTATAACCAAATCTATCCTGACTGGATACTTCATAGGTATATTTTAATATAAGTATATAGTAATGTTGTATAAAATTATAACCAAATCTATCCTGACTGGATACTTCATAGGTATATTTTAATATAGGTAGATAGTAATGTTGTATATCCTATAATTACAACCAAATCTATCCTGACTGGATACTTCGTAGGTATATTTGAATATAGGTATATAGTAATGTTGTATATATTTACAACCAAATCTATCCTGACTGGATACTTCGTGGGTATATTTTAATACAGGAATATAGAAATGCATAAAATTACAACCAAATCTAGACGTAGTGCAGTGCGCTGTAGCTAATGCGCGCCGGGTTCGCGCTATAGGCCTACAGGCCTACATACTAACATTTACAATGTTCTGTTTTTTTTAGTATCTTTAAAAAGACGGCAACAGCGACAAAAACTAATGTGGGATTCGTGTTCGGAACGTAAAAATACGTAAGAAAAGGAAAAAACTCACGAAAATAGCGGTAGTCGCACGTCTATATAATTATCCATTTTTTATTATTAACTCCATTAATTACATTCTATTGAAACTTCTATTAACTGTATTCTTCATTCAAGTTTTAAGTTATTCAGTCCCATGGCAGTGACATTTTAAAAAGATATTTTATTAATGATAAAGAAAAAATAACCTTGAAATGTCTAAAAATATATCATATAAAACTAAATAAGCGTACTAAACAAAACGTCGAATGTAAAGAAGAAACCCATGGAGAAATGGGTTTATATGTAGCTGTGTTTTTGCCAAGTGATATCAAAAGAGTATTCTTTTAAAACAATAATATTTATTACTCTTCACAAAGTAATCATTTCACTTAGAAGATAGTATCTTTAGATGGAATCTAATATGCTTGAACAAATACTTCCTAACTTGCTCGGAAAAAGTACGGCTTTTACAAAGTATCCTAGGAGGTAACAAACCTTTCGAAACACCCTGTAAAGCCCTCGCACGTGTTGCTTCAGCGTTAATAGAGACGTTACCATTGCGCCCGAGGCTTCACTCTGACACAATTAAATCCCAACCACGCGATTGGCCATCTTCTTCCAAACCCGCCAATCACGCGTAGGCATTCGTGGCCATTACCCATTGTTCCGTGAACTTTGTAGTGTTTCGCCGCTCGTCTTATTTCTCACTTTGAAATTTTATCTCTTGAATTATTACGTACATGATATAACGAAGTGTTATTTTATGTGATCTGAGAACTAGCGCGCATGCGTGGGTGGACCGGTCTTATGCTCAAGGCAATACGTAAATCGCACATATTATTAGTGCTTATTAAATAATATCATATCAAAATCCTTACCTTGAGCGACATTTCTTGGAATCTGAAAACCTCTTCTGTCCAACTCATATTCGCCATTTAAATACAGTTACACAATCTAACTACTTCATATGTCACGTTATTTTTGTTCAAACCTCTTCTTACCGTTAGTAACTATGCCTCTAGAGGGTAACTGTCGAAAGAAACGTAACACCATTAACTTCAAAACTTGCAATTACAATTAAGCTACGTAGAGATCGCGGTAGCAATGTTTCTGTGACAAATTACTTATTGGCTGTCTAATGACATAAATTAATTTTTCTCGCCTTACTTCCAGAGGCAGTGTTACCATCAGTAAATCTTGATACCTTCCGTTTCGGTACCATCTTGGTACCGTTTGTTGTTTCATGGGTACATTTCTGTATTTATATTATTCTCTCGCCATCATCCCTGAATTTTCACATCTTTTTGATTTATTTCTGATTTATGTTTTTTCCCCAGTAGGACATGATGTTCAGTGTCTTCTTGCGTAGGCGGCATTGTTCTACTCACTACGTTTACACACATATAAAAGAATGGACATAGGTTACTAATCTGTTATTGAGAGAGGTGCATTTGTGAGAATATGAACATGTTAAAAGACGAAAATAAGATTGAGAATTTTACCCTGATGACCGCTCTCGCTTCGTACTTTCTTAGGCTATTTGATCTTAAAAATCATTAAACATTTAGTTCTTTTCAAAATTTTAGGGAGCATTAATCCTCTGTTTCCTGCCCTTTAAATGGACACAGGCTAAAGCAAAACGTATCGTCCTCTTACGAAGGGGAACACACTCCTCCATAGCTCGGACAGAGAGTAGGCTATGTATAATTTAGGTATGAGACCTTGCACATGCGATTTCAAAATCCTATCTATATTCACAACTATTTCCTTTCATTGGAGACATTAATTGTTATATTGGTTTGTAGAGTAGAAGCTCTTTTATACGGCATTCTATCATCCGGAATGTTCTATTAACCGACACATTATCAGAACAAAAACAAAGAAAGGTACTATACTGATTTGTTTTTGTTTTGATAATGTGACACGATGTTTTGTTACAAGATGTGATTAATTCGTAAAACAGTACAAAACAGATGTCAATTAACCAGTCTAACCAAGAAATAGTTCAAGAAAAAGTAAACGTATCGTAGAGTAACACTGCAGCCGCTTTTACAAAGCTGTTAAGGTTTGTTAAAGATTAGACACGCTACTCAGCTAAGGACGTTTTGACATCAGCATAGCCTATGCTTCATTCAAAATTTGTTGAAAAACGTTTCACAATCACGCAGTCAGACTTCCTTGATAATTTTTAAAATCATTAAAACATTATCACATTAAAAATCATTAGTCTTTGCATAGTTAGGTGTACTGTTAACGTTTTATTTTAACGCTGTATGAACGAAATAAGTTTGTTTAACAATAAATTTATTTTCTTTTTTCGAATTTTTCTTATAATTTTTGTGCGCGCGAACGATTGCTTTTATTAATACGCACATAAATACAAAGATTGGATGCAAACAAATATAAATACAAAGATTGGATACATACAAATATAAATACAAAGATTGGATGCAAACAAATATAAATACAAAGATTGGATACAAACAAATATAAATAGGCTACAAAGATTGGATACAAACAAATATAAATACAAAGATTGGATGCAAACAAATATAAATACAAAGATTGGATACAAACAAATATAAATACAAAGATTGGATACAAACAAATATAAATACAAAGATTGGATGCAAACAAATATAAATACAAAGATTGGATGCAAACAAATATAAATACAAAGATTGGATACAAACAAATATAAATACAAAGATTGGATACAAACAAATATAAATACAAAGATTGGATGCAAACAAATATAAATACAAAGATTGGATGCAAACAAATATAAATACAAAGATTGGCTACAAACAAATATAAATACAAAGATTGGATACAAACAAATATAAATACAAAGATTGGCTACAAACAAATATAAATACAAAGATTGGATACAAACAAATATAAATACAAAGATTGGATGCAAACAAATATAAATACAAAGATTGGATACAAACAAATATAAATACAAAGATTGGATACAAACAAATATAAATACAAAGATTGGATAAAAACAAATATAAATACAAAGATTGGATACAAACAAATATAAATACAAAGATTGGATGCAAACAAATATAAATACAAAGATTGGATGCAAACAAATGTAAATACAAAGATTGAATACGAACAAATATAAATACAAAGATTGAATACAAACAAATATAAATACAAAGATTGGATGCAAACAAATATAAATACAAAGATTGGATGCAAACAAATATAAATACAAAGATTGGATACAAACAAATATAAATACAAAGATTGGATACAAACAAATATAAATACAAAGATTGGATGCAAACAAATATAAATACAAAGATTGGATGCAAACAAATATAAATACAAAGATTGGCTACAAACAAATATAAATACAAATATTGGATGCAAACAAATATAGATACAAAGATTGGATACACACAAATATAAATACAAAGATTTGATGCAAACAAATATAAATACAAAGATTGGATACAAACAAATATAAATACAAAGATTGGATACAAACAAATATAAATACAAAGATTGGATGCAAACAAATATAAATACAAAGATTGGATACAAACAAATATAAATACAAAGATTGGATGCAAACAAATATAAATACAAAGATTGGATACAAACAAATATAAATACAAAGATTGGATACAAACAAATATAAATACAAAGATTGGATGCAAACAAATATGAAAGGTTATAATTCAACAGTACATTCAAGTATCCTTGATAGGTAGCATAACATTGTGCACAGGACAAACTGTATATAGGCTATATAGGTTAGGTTCTATTATCTGGACATTTTCAATAACCGGCACCATGAAAATACTCCGACTTTATATTCGCATAAGTAAGAAAAAATCTGATTGGTAGATCGTCAATGATGGATTAGAATAAAGGAAATATTTCATTTTTAAGGTAATCACATTCCAAGCTTCATATTCTAAACATAACCTAAAATAGACTCAAGCTTAAAGTTGAGCATAAGAAGAAAATGCAAACAAATATTATGCGACTCATTTGGGAGTAGCTGTATGTTTCTTTCAATTTTTATTCTGTGTAGATCGATAGTGAGCTAATAATATCTTAAAACAACATTCAAATAAAAATCATGCCATAAAATATAATTTCTAATGTTAGGGATAGATAGATTTGGATATTAAATACAGCCATAGGGAAGTTGACGTGTTTCTTTGTTGCTTCAAGCTATTAAACAAACTAGTTTATTAATATCTCTTAAATCATGTAGTTTTTTTGTTATATTCTTCAGGTTTTCTTATAAATTACACATTTGGTATCACTTGGGGAAAAACCACTACTTACTGATATTTTTCTGCAGACGCGTTTCACACTAGGTCAGTGAATTGTTCAATGCTGTAAGTCATGGACAAGACTGTTGCTCAGGTGTAAGTCTGTGGTGTATTATTGTTCATAGAGTAGATGTTAATTATGTGTTCAAACATAGTATTTGATTGTGAGTGTGTTAAGAATTACTCTATGAACAATAATCCAACACAGAACACCAATACACCACAAACTCACACCAATACAACACACCTAAGCAACAGTCGTGTCCGTGACTCACAGCACTGAACAATGTACTGACCTAGTGCGAAACGCGTCTGCTGAAAAATATCAGTAAGTTGTGTTTTTTTTTTTTGACCAAAAGTGTAATCTCTTAAAATATTAATATTTAATAATCTTCACAAAGTAATCATTTCACTTAGAAGAAAATGATTCTCCAAATTGAATCTAGTTTGCTTGAACAAATACATGTATGTTCAATTTATTTGTACTGATGATATTGACGCCACAAAATGGCCAAAAAATTCGTAAGACTCAGAATAGGCCTATGTGTAGTAACTTATTGAGTATAAATGAAAGAATTTATGAACTATCAAATGTAAATAAAAGTTTCAAACCCCATTTTAAGTAAAGTGAAACAAAAATAGTTTATTTAACATTAACGCGGATATGTAAATCAGAATGACCGTATTAATGAGACCAGAAATTACACAACGGAAAAAATATTGGTCAAGAAATTAAAATAGTTCAGGTACTGTTAACACACTCAAGCGGGAAATTACACATAACGTATATCATTTGGTCTAATTTGCAAAAACCATCCCTTCTCAGGATAACAAAGGCTGCGGAGTATGCGCCAGGCAACGTATCGATTTGGTCCTATCTTCAGTCAGGAGAGGTTAGGACTCCGTTATCCTGTAATAATACAGTTCCTTGAGCAGCCAAATTGTTATTGAATTATTCATAGATTTGTGACGTTTCTGTAAGGTTGTTAAAGTGCGGTTAAGAAGTTCATATTGTGAGGAAATGTGCTGTGTAAACAAGCACGGTTGAAGGTGAGAATTTTCTGTATATAATAAATAAAAGTCAATATAAGTTGTTTTTTAGCACAAAACAACATAGTGGCTTAGTAGCAACAGATGGAAAAGTATAAAACAATATTTTATTGTTAACATAACATCAGTAGGAAAACTATTTTTTTTAAATTATTAGTTTGCAAGAATTTATTTTTACAAACATTATGAGTTCGTAATACAACCATAATGAGCTCAAAGTTATTATTATATTTGCTGTGTATTTAGCGTAAAGTGAGCGATCTAGCTGGCAGTGGCCAGGGAATATGGGTCAAAATCCCTTAGTCAGCTGCATTTCCCCTTACCCGATTCTTACAAAGCGCATGGACGTAGGCTACTTTAGACTATAGGTTAACATTTTCCCACTACATAGTTTTTTGGCAATTCTCTTGAATGCTACGAAATTTATGAAAAACAACCTTCAAGAGTTCAAAATACACACTTTACAATAAGCTGTTATTATACAACGAAAACAAGATACAATATTTCAAAAACTCATCAAACATGAAAATAAATTAAAGAAATTTTGAGTAATACAGCGAATTTTTTCATAGTTAAATATGTTACTATTCTATATATTCTAAACTAGAAACAAATGTTTATAAATGCAAACCATAAATAGTGGGTAATATGTATATTAATGGAAACATAACCTCACTTTACAAACTCACTAGAAATGTTTAAAACTAAAGTTTTATTTATAATATAGCTACTACTAATATTATTAATAGTAGGCATTATTATTTGTTATTTATAATAATCAATAGGTATAAAGTATCCGGTTAAAATAGGTTTCGTCACAAATAACAATAATAATTTTCCTACTTAAACTAGAAGATTGCTTAAGTGAAAAAGTGCTTTATTTTTATGGATCTTTCAAAAATATACCAAAGGTTAAAGCGTTTGTAGTTAGCTTACGTTAAGAAACTTAATGTTGTTATAAACCTTTCCTAACACGAATACTTTGTATATTTCTAGTACATTGTAATACAGCTATATAGCAGCCTTAATGTAGAATGACATAATGCTTTCCTCAATGTATAAAGAAACATTAAGTAAACACAGTTTTATAAGTGTATGTATGAATATTAGGATAACATTTGTAATTTTCAAATTTGTAACAACTATGTCTGGCTTCTATATTTTTAACAACGTTTTCCTTATTTAGATCGTATTTTTGAGCAATATTTAAAAACGAAAAATCGGAGTCTATCTAGTCTTTGTCACAATTTTATGGAAACCATTTTAAAAAGGAATATCAATTATAGTGACGTCAATGCCGAGTGAACTATCCTGCACTTTGTCATAGAATACCACTTACAAAGAAACCTGTTCGTTTACTGTCAGGCCGGATGATTCTATTGTGTTAAAGTAAATACAGTACTAAGGTGTCGTGACAATGGTGCACACCTTTCTAATAACAGCTGACACGTTAATTGTATTCAGTTATAATACGATTACTTGCAAAGATTGTATTGTTATTATTTTAAAACTGATTCAAATCACACTGTAACCAGGCTTTGGAGTGTCTAAACTAGTGTGAAGTTACAGTTATTTGGACGTGTTTAAAAGCAGCCAAGAGGCTTCGCCATAATAAATATTTACAGCCTCCTTATTTTTACTACTTTTTTATTATAATTTATTTTTAAATATTTTACTATATTTTTATTTAGGTCACAACTTATTTGCCACAGTATGTGTGTTTGTTTCTTCGCCAGTGCTGCCGTAATCCGCGTGTATCGTGTAGATTCCAGAGAATTGTTTAGTTGCACTTTTAAAAGTACCATCCATAAAGAAATTATCATGAAATTGTAATCTTTTTGCCTTTTTCGCTGCACAAAATAATTATTCGTTCACCTTCCATGTTCTTTTAAAAAAAAACTGCTTCCATTGGCCATCTTTAATAGTACATCATCCGAGATCATGATTATTCGGCCCCTTTTGACTTTCCTGCAATGTGCTCATATGACGGTACAAGTTTCTCATGACAGCTAACTTTGAGGGCTCTCAGGTACAAAGTCGTATCCTTTATCATCCAGATCTCCTAGTTCCTCAGGGTAGATGTTTGAAATCGAATTATTTTCCTCACGAGCTCTTCTCCGCGCCATGAAGTTTCCTACGCACTTCGACACGTGGGTCGTATGGAGGTCCACATATAGGCTTATGTTCTGTAACAATCAGTATAACAGCTTCCTTATTCTTCAAAATCCACAACATTGTTTGAATTTTTCTTTGAGACAGCGTTAAGTGATCGTTCCATCTTCTTTCTACCTAAACTCTCGATAGCTGTATAAGCTGTTCACACGTAAGATGGCGCGTGACCTGGAAGGGCAAGCATAGACGGGGGAAGGGGAAAGGTTAGTGGAAGCAAAAGACCGTTTCATAGACATCATAATATGAGGTATAGCATTTATATTACAATAATGTAGGTTTGAAAAAGCCGAAAGGGCGCTATAAATAATATTTTATTTCATTTGCCATATTAATCAGATCATTTACATGAAATTTTGAACAAAATTACTTACATCAGTTGTCTAAATGACCTCAACGCCTGCAATTTCTTAGCAAAGGCCTTTGATACAACACGCACTACAATAACCAATGTTTTCTAATAGGGCTTTTCTATCCATCAATCGCTCACCAGCTTACGAGTAAACAGCTATATCCGTCATAATGCGCCCACGGCTTTCAATGAGTAGTTGAAGCAACTTTCATGTTCCTCTAGGACGGGGCCGGGGGCTGGAGTTTCCCGAGACGTATCGACACGGGGCAGGCTAATGACCTGGTGCGCGATTGTCACATATTTTCTAGTGAGCGCGGTTGTCATACATTCAAGTACCAAACCAACACGCCTTACATATTACCTTTTGATATTTTTAATGTTCAAAATTTCTTTCTGGCTCAGACGTGAA
>JBAIZL010000001.1:168634340-168644340 GCA_036971475.1 Prosapia bicincta | reverse complement strand
AAGTTCTCAGTTAGTCCCGTCTAGCTTGTACAGAAACAGTTAAACTTTCACCAACGAATTGCCACAAGTCATTTATAGCTTTCACGCTTCAGGCAATACTTTCCCCTCCTCCCCCTTGTATTACTTTTCATATTTTAGCACGTTATTTGAACATACAAATCTGGTATCAGTGCGAAACTAATAACATTTTGATAGCGTTCCTGAGCCATCACTTACTGCGCTAAGACGTCATAAGAGGCTAAGAAGGCAATCAGTTGTGAAACATTTAGCACTGAATTACGCTTTTATTATATGAGTCGGAAAACCGGTTCATATTATACGACGTATGACCGACACGCGTATGGTACGCGACAAACTCCAACCAGAACAACTAGTAGAACTTACCGAAAGGGCAAATTTCTTTACCTCGATATCCCATCTGATTAGTTTGATCCAGGTAGTGCAATCGGATCTTTATCTAGTTTCAGTTCGCCTTACCTAAGGGCCGAACTTCATACTCGGGAATTGTTCCTAGGTAAGCATAAACCCTCACAGCTGCCATGGTATAGAGTTGAGTGTTACTCTATTTCTATAATAAAGTTTTCCGTATGGAATATATTTTCAAACCAAAACGAAACGCAAAGTACCTACTTAGAAACAAGGCACATCAATCCAAATCTTCATGGTAATTTAACCATATTGTGGTTTAACCAAAAGCCGCTTGGAGCGCCAACATTCTTCCACTATAGTGCAGTTAGATACGCGGAATTCCAGCTTGCGGATTTACACTATTCGATGAGGAGGTTCCGTTTACGAGTATATAGTATGTCCTATGTATAGAGGCAACGTTGGTTCTAATAGCCATATTCTTCTGCTCAGCAAGTAAGTTAAATAAGTGCTTTATGATTTAACCTTTTAAAAGAGAGTAATACTCTTTTAATATTTAAATATACTTATAAATTTTATTTAAAGGAAATGAGGTATTTATTAATGCCATAAACGTTTATATTTTGACATGCGTAAAGTTTTTCCTTTCGTAATTAAATCCTCTAACAAACATTCCCGTATATATCTCAGAATACAGATTTATATTTCCAACTTTATTATTGTTTTTTACATATACTTTTTTATTATCAAACAAAGAAGTTTAATAAAAATTTAAAATTATTTTTTAAAAGTTGATTTATATTAAAATAAAACAGCGTGAGTATAGTATTTGTATAAAAATATACAACCAAAAGATCTAAGCGTTAAATAAAATATCTCTAAATTGTTCGAAAGAAACGTTCTTTATTTCTTTGATGTCTTTTTCGACTTTGTTGGACACATACATCTTCCTTTATTTTAGGTTAAATTAAGTTCCTTTCATTTGTGCAGTCAGTTACAGTCGGCTATCTCTTTGACGTCGTCTCTCCAATTTCTAGGTGATTTCAGTCTCTTGTTCACTTTGACGTTTTTGTCGCTAGCAGTTCGTTATTCGAGAGAACTGTATGTTAAAATGAGAGCTTAAACTCTAAAGTAAATACAGTTTGCAATATAGTGAAGCAATTAGTAAGTAATCACCGTCAAACGGCTTGCAATACATGTTGAAAGTATAAGCTAGTGAAATTCAACAAGTTGTAAAACAAACTTAGCAACAAGTATGCGACTATAGCAGCCACTACCTGTTGCTAGAGTTCAATTTATTACTGTTGCAGAGTTTTTCGATGCAGTTTTACCATCAGTCCGAAAGCAGTTTCTCATTCAGCGTAAACAAGTTATGTCTAGTTCTAAACCTCAGTTATTGATTCAAAACTGTTAAATTTTTTCTGGGTTATCATTTAAACTTTTAATTTAATTTTTTCTAATTACAATATAAAAAAGGATAAAAAGTGTAGTATTCAACCGTATTAGCCATCAAGAGTTAATTTATCTACTTTCTCTGCTTCTGTTTGTAATTCTTTTTACGAATGTTTCATTCTATCTGATAATTTATAGAAATATTGACTCACTCGCGATGAGATTAAGGGATTAATCAACTTTTCTTTATCTTGTTAAGATGTAATTCCAAGCTATAGGCAAAATCTCCCCTATCAAACTTGGAACTTTTATTCAGGTTTATTTATTTTTCAAGGTATTTTAGTCTTTAATATTAGTTTATAATTTTAAAAGTAAAATTCTACAAATATATTTCCTTAAGGTTCCCTTAATTTGTGCAAGGGGACTCGGACCCCTGCAGTACACTTACGCTTTGTTTGAGAGATAATGGGCTGTCTATTGTTACATTTCTTTTTAGGAAACCGAATAGACAGTGATATGAAATTAAGATACCTCCTTTGTAGGAATATGATGTTCTCCTGGCAATGTGTACGGGATTAAGGGTAGTATCGCCTTATGAGTAACAATGGCATTCCTGAATTTTAGACGTACTTTCCACCCCATTGCTCATAGAGGGATATAAAATATATTAATACTACGTAGTTAGATAAAAATTTATAGTTTAAAAATAATAAAAAACATTTAATAAATATAAAAAGGTATTATTAAAAAGAAGCCTATAACTTAAAACAAAGGGCGAAAATACAGATTTGTGCAATAAAATTAAAACATGTTAACTAAAACAACTTTCAAAATTGTTTTAGACGGATATTTAATAAAGAATTACAGAAGATATTTCTACACACTTATAAAGAATGTGAACTTCTTCAAATCTTCAGAGTGCGATGGACCGGATATCTGCTGAAAATAACAAGTAATGCAATCAAAAATCCGTAAAATTCCTCCCCGAAGGATAATGGAAGAAAAGGAAATATCATCAAAATTGGCTTGATACGGTTAGAGGGGATTAAAGTGCCAAAAAAGAAAAAAAGAACGAAGAGAGAAGAGGGGCTGGGACGGACGAAGATATAGGGGAAATGGTGTAAGTATATATGCTGAACGTTTGTGAAGGGCTTCATACATTTAAAATTTGATAAATTGAATTTAATTTTAGCTTAATCCTTACAAACGTTGGGATATGCAATAAGATAAAGTTTAGAAAAATCTGTAGCAAATAAAGTAATTTTCCCACTGTAAGTGTTACATGTATTTTACGAAAAAAATATCAAAGACAAACTTTGATGATAATGGAACGAAATTAATTGGTCCGAAATCATATTTACTTTTCACTAAGTAGGCAGAAGCTTTATCTGCAGAGATTAATCAGAGTTACTTTGGAGGTGTCAGCACACCGCCTGACCCCCCCCCCATGTAATCTAACTTAGCAAAGTTACTTTGAAACTTAGTTCATCACATCCACCAAGATCCTGCAGTATCATCACTACTAAACCTTTCTCTTTTCATGTATATGGATGAATATTTACTGATATTTTACCCTCCAAAGTCTTTTCTGTCATATAGGAACAACGTAATGACATTAAAGATAAACAATTTGACATCAATAAAATATGCACATTTCATATAAGTTTTAGTTTAATAACAATATGCATTAATGACTTCATTTCGCAATGTTGGCATACACGAGGCAGGTTAAATCTGCCTCTCGTGGGCCATGTGATAGTTAAGAAAGGTAATACATTTAGCACAGTGCTTTAACCAACTGTTATTACCCTAGGTACTAATTTTACAAGATATTTTATTATGAGGGCTGAATAAAGTCGAAGGAAATATTTGACATTTCCGAGGATCAAGCACAAGAAATTTAGGTTCATAATCAATTCTTCTATGCACTAGACCACTCAACCGCATTTGATAAAACAACACATATTATTTTAGTAAGTGAAATGTGAGTGCTTCACAGCTAAAGAAAAAAATTGCAGCTAATGTTTACAACTTGAAACTTGAATTTGAGAGGGGTGGAACAATAAACAGGTGTAGCAACGAGTAGCTGAAGCTACAGGGGTTACTCTGATTTCCCTTAAGAGGTTGGTGGAAGAACAAAAAAAATGTTCAATCCAGGGTGGCGTTTCTAACGCATAATAAAACAGAAACAGAAAAATAATTCTATAACTGGGCAAGATAAATTTGACATAAATATTGTGAGGTACTATTCATGAATCGCAACAAAAGTGTAATGAATTTTCAACAATAAAACACTTTTACCAGTTTTTAAAGACAAAATTAATTTCAAAAGGAGTCAGAAGCCTTTACATCATATACTTTGAGTAGTTGGAATTCGGCTGGCCTGAAAAGTGAAAATAACCGGAAAAATGTTGAAGGAAAGGATTACATAATAGCGCTCGGTCTACTTGAGAAATAATAGTCAGTGCAGAGATATTGACAGACCTGTTACTCACGTAATAGAAATGTAAAGCGACTGAAGTAACCTTTTGGAAAAAGAAATAGTCATAGTTGTCCTCGCAGGAAATGAAAACCAGCGATGTTGCCAACAATGCTCTTCATACATTTATTTCTAGTAGAAAAACTGGAGACTATTATGATCACATGAATAATAATTGTATGAAATGTAATAAATAAAGATAATACAAAAAAATTCAACGAAATCTATCACTATCATAGAATCGTTCCTTATCACAATATTTAGTCTGATCCAGCTTCTACATCGAACAGTAGGAAGGTGGGTGGCAACGATAAAGTAATTGGCAATGGCAAACGTAAGCTTTTTTACAAACATGCTGAGACCAAAACTGTATTCAACCATAAAACACGTATAGCAAAACTCAAGAAATTAATAACTATAGCTATTTTGGCTGAAAATGACTTCTCAGTTTTCCGTTTGCCTCCTACCGCCCGGAGTGTCTAAATCCAATAGACATGGTTTAGGGCTTAATGAAATAAAACTTTGCTAAAATTAATATTTGGTTTTTCAATAGTAGAAGTTGAATAAAGTATGTGCTTAAGAATAACTTCGCAGTAGTGAAAATACGTTGAAAATGTTCAGAAGCCTCAAAAGGATTATCTGGAGATGGAACCTCGTATGAGTTGAGTGAACGAATCATTATTAACCTTACAAAAGATTTCAACGATTAAAACATGACGTTAGTGTTTCAAAACACAGTTGTAAATTGTTGGGGTGATTTATTAAAATGTTTATGATGGAAACATAAAATGATTGCGAATGTCTACAAAATGGTAAGGTTTAAGATTATACAAATGATAACATCTCTTTGATGCATAGTAAAGGAGAATAGGTAAGAGTCTTAATTAATTATACAGTTTTTACTACATTTTATTGTGACGATATGCAAATATCTTGTATATTGCATAATTATCATTATATTTTATGGGCGTTATGTATTTTTAAGAATTTTTAAGATATATGTTGTGCAAGACCTGAATCAAGTCTATTACTGAAGGTTGTTGAGTTGCTATCTACAAATGTTTCACTGAGAGTTTTGTCCAATAGATGAAAAGAAATACCCAAGTACATTTTTTTGGAATATGATACATATTTTGTATTCTAATTCTTGTATATATTACTAATATATATTACTAAATGTTTTAAGGTAGATTATTCTTGTTTTGATAGAATAAATGTTATTAAGTACAACAACTGTCAGTCGTTTTCATAATATATCACAAAATTAAATAGTATAAAAATAAAAAAAAAAAAAACGTTTGCTTAAGCGAATCAATTGTAATATTTAATAGGAAGTTGTTTCTGCAACAAATGTGTTGTCTTTTTCAAGTCTTAATTGAACTATTGACCTAAAATAGAACATAGTCAATGTTTTAGTCAATAATTTGTGTACTGACGACAACAAACAAGTAGTAGAAATGTTATAATGTGAAATAATCGGTCAACTCCTTATAACAACTGTATATTTTGTTCAAAGCAATTTTATTAGAGTGACTAAATGGTAAGTAAATAGTTTGTGCTTTATGAATATTTAACGGTATTCTTAAGCTGTGTATTACGATTAATTGCACGTGCTAACGGTTGCCGTATTTAGTCAACGGTTGCCGGAAACAACCGATAGTCGTAAACAGTTAACGGTTGCCGCAGACAGTCAACGGTTGCCGTAGTCAGCCAACGGTTGCCACATACAGTCAACGTTTGCCGTAGTCAGCCAACGGTTGCCGTAGTCAGCCAACGGTTGCCACAGACAGTCAACGGTTGCCGTAGTCAACCAACGGTTGTCGTAGACAGCCAATGGTTGCCGGAAAGAACCAACGGTTGGCGGAAACAACCAACGATTTCCGGAAACAGCCAACGTTTGTCGTAGACAGCCAATGGTTGCCACAGACAGTCAACGGTTGCCGTAGTCAGCCAACGGTTGTTGCAGACAGCCAACGGTTTCCGGAAACAGCCAACGTTTGTCGTAGACAGCCAATGGTTGCCACAGACAGTCAACGGTTGTCGCAGACAGCCAACTGTGGTAGATATAAATACTAGATAACAAATGGTAGATACAATGGGCAGATAGCTTTCATTTCTATAACTCGCCCATATTTCCCTCCTTCTCTTAATATATCTCGATATACGTATTAATAGAGCTCTATATGGAGATCCAAAAGCCCTGTTTCCACATTATTCCCTGCAGCGATAGGTGCTGGATCCTCCTGGGCGTCCCAAAACCCCCTCCTTCTCTGACTTACTGACTGAATCATTCTATACTTCTATAAGAGACAGAGTCTTAGATAAGTACTGAAAGCATTAGTGTATGAGTCAAATATGGCTTTAGAAATGAGATATTTGTTTACCTTAATCACCTATTATTAATTCAACAAATATAAAAACTAATACATTTGGTATTGAATATTTTTATTAACAAAGTTTTTAGATTTACCTGAACCCGACATCTATATTTCTTATCTAAAAAATAAATCAATATTACATTGTACATCTTTCAAATCTGATATGTGTTAGTTATTTTTTCATTTCAATAGCAACCTCTTTTAAAAATGTCTTGACTTAATTTTCCTTGATTGGAAATTTATATTGACCTTTAGACGCATTCTATAATGTATAGAAGTGTATTACTTACAAATACAGCTAGTAGAAGCACTTAATGTGTCGTTTTAGGAAATGCCCTTGGTGCCCTTTGTCATCTCGGAGTGACATTTTGGGTATTGTGACTTTGTCAACATTTTGTGTGACTGACATTTTGGCTATTTTCAGCATAGGGTGGGGCAGGGAAATTATATTGGGGGTTTTAAAAGGGTTTTGGAGTCATTACGTGCGTGTTAGTTGGGGTAGAGTTTACAGTAGATAGTTGAATTTGTGTATTGTACATACAAACATTTGAGTGTAATTTCAATCGTTCGTATATTTCATAATGCTCGTTTGTGTGGAGTACGTGATTCTTATTAAATTTGTGGAGAATTTGGAGCCTTTGTAGTATTTACATGGTTTTGGTTTGTAGATAAGAGGCATTCGGAAATGTTTGATTTTATCGTCATTATTCTAGTGCTGTTATTTGATAATGATAACGTGTGTGAAATGAATATCCTACTAGGTCTATATAAGAAAAATATCCTGCTCGGTAAATATTTGTGTTTGTGTCGTTCACATTGAACTCATTAGTTGAGGCTGATGTGTGCGCAGTTAGTTATTTTGTAATAGTATGTATGAAAGATTTTGTTTAGTTTATTTGTTCGGAATGTTGTGTAGGAGGGTATTAGGTACTTTGTAAGTGATGTTTTATTTATTGGTTTGTGATATATGTTTAGTTTTATTTAATTCTTCTTGTTATAATGGTGTTCACCAGTTTATAGATTATGATGTAGTAAGTGGCAAGTTTGTATTAGATGACGGAAATAGGTATAGTACATGAGGAGCTATATATGTCGTAATTCATAAATTATCTGACGTGTAATTACTCATTTAAAAAGTAGTAAATAAATATTTTAAAATGAATTACAAAAACTTATTACTGTTTAAGATTATTACTCACAGCTTCCATTGCAAGTGAGTTATGTTTGACATGTCCGGACTTAGCACGCACTTGTTCCGCAACTCCCCCATATACACTTGCAAGGCAAAGAGCGCAAACACCATGAGACAGAAGATAGTCAGCGTCATGACTTCAGCCAACTGACGGAAGGAATGCAACAGAGCGTTGATGATGGTCTTCAAACCTGAAATGGAAAATACAGTTTAAAAACTTACACAGAAGGAAACGGGAACATTATTAAAGTATTGTTCCTTGTGAGGTTCAGTTAGACTCATGTCACAAACTAAAGTAACCACTCGTTTTACGTATCAAATAGTGTAACCAATGAAGGCTTTCCCCTCTGAAAACTTTTAACCTTCATCGATTTCCATGAGTGCCTCAAGGACCAAAAATGACACAGTGCCGGTATGCGCTTTTACCTTGAGGGTGAATGCCACCCCTTGTCGGGGGTGAAATTATTTTTATCAAAAATAATCCCCAAGAATCGATAGAGGGAAAATTTCTAAGCACTTTATATTTTCTAAAGTTTTTTTTGAAAAGTCAATTATTAATGGTTGAAAATGTTCGTGAAAAAAGTTCATGTTTTAAAATGGTTTTTTCCCAAATAACTCTAAAAATATGCCTATTTCGAAAAGTTTTGTTTTTGTTAAAACTAAAGCTAAAAAAATGAGAATGGATTTTAAATGAATGTTATAAGTCTAATCTAAAGTGATTTATAAGTATTTAAAGGGCTCATTTTTTTAATACTCTAATCCAAGTATTTCAAGTTAAATAACTGGGAACCGACACAATTTCGCAAACATTTATATAAAACATTTCATAGTACTTTAAAATAATTTTAGAATGACCTCCAAATTGAGTTTATAATATTAAATGAGTTATGATAAAAATAAGACGACACTCGATTTTGTAAAGAAAAAGTGAGAAATAAAACCTAGGCCATTTTCAAAAAATTGAAATTAATAACAACCCCTGTAAGATTTATCTTAGTATAAGTCAAAGGTCAAAAATTTTGACCGGTTTTGAATGCGTATTTTGAATGCAACTTATTGAGTATACATGTATTCGAGAAAGGAAGTTGCGTTTAGAAATACCGACTCAGCAGAATATCCAGCAAAACAAGTAGTTTAACTATTGTGATCGAACGCGGATGATATGGAGCAGAAAATCAATGAAGAAGGTATAAATTAATCGGATAGGGTGTTATGGTTTCGCAGCTGATTGGTTATACTCTGATGAAATAATAGGCGAGAATAATAATTGGATGTAAAAAATGTATATTTTACATACATTGATCGTGTATACACACACACACACACACATACACACACACACACACACACACACACACACACACACACACACACACACACACACACACACACACACACACACACACACACACACACACACACACACACACACACACACACACACACACACATATATATAAATAAAAAATATATAAGGAGTTCAATTTTATGTTAGTAACATTTTGTAAAATTATTTAAATTTATAGTGTAATTATATAAATGCCTTTTTTTATCGTGTTTGGGTTTTGTTGCAACTATGAGTAAAGCAATTTAATTAAACAAGGAATTCGCACAGCTTCTGTGGGTTTTAATTTTATTAAATCAAGGATCTCTTCCGTTCCGTTTTCATTAAACAACGAAACGACGATTCAGCTATTTTTGTAATTAAGTATTTAAGTTAAACATTTTCATGGATTTGCTATTATCAATATGATCTTGCTGATGTTACACTAAAAACATTCAATATCGCTAACCATGTCCTTAAATATGACGATATTATGACATACGAGCCTATGTTTTTAAGAAAAGTACAAAAATATTTAATTTCATGCAATATTGGGTCTCACATATTTGTAACATGTATACACGCTGTATTAAAGAAAAAGAAAACGAAGCAAGGTAAAACATGTTTTTTCCTAAAAGAGATCAAATTTATGACTTGAGGAAAACAAATTTAAGGACACAGGATCAAAGAAGTTAGATACAACAAAACTATAATGGTATAAGATAGTAAAATAAACAAAATAATAACATATATCTTTAACAAAAATAAACGAAAACAAGCGAGATAAAAAAAAATGTAATATTATATGAAAGGTGAGGCACATACATGGTTGTGAATATTTGCAATATACCAAAGAATAGAAATCCAGC
>JBAIZL010000001.1:168486840-168629340 GCA_036971475.1 Prosapia bicincta | reverse complement strand
TTAACATTTAGTAGTTTTCGCAAGGTATAACAGGGACAGTTGATTGAATGTGAGACAAATTCTACAAAATTGCGTAACGCTCCACGTAAAGAGAGCAAATGTGACTTAATAACCAAAATCAATTCAGTGAAAAGTACAAAATATCGTGACACTGGTACTAACAATCATTGCACGAATACGTATATAGCACTGAGAGTACTAACACAAACCTTGTGCAGTTTGGTCATTTAATTTTCTATTCTCAGAAACGTATTGTTTTTCCACTGATACTTCACTGATATTGCAGGCGTAAACGGAAGCGGAGAGCATATTAGTTGTTAGAGCACGGTAAGGTCCTTAAAGAGCATCTTTTCCTTATCGGACCGTAGTTATGGATATCACTCTTAAATTAGGTTTTCACTACAAGTATTAAAAGAGATTAAATACACAAATTTTGTTTTTTGTTGAAAACAATTTAAATTTATTTTTACTTTATATAATTATAGTTAATGAAAATCCGAAAATATTTTAATTATTTATTTAAATATTTTATTTTATTCTGTATTACCTTTTTTTATTTTCTCTTTGACTTCGTTAGTGGCCTCCATACACAGTTAATATACACTATAAACTGCTAAATATAATTGATTTGCTTTTTAAACTGGAACACTGTGGGCTTCAGTAAACACTTTCTGTTTGTTTTTGAGCTGCTGGAAAGGTTATGAAGTTGTCGGAAACTGGGGTGAGGCTACATTGCAGGAAGCATTGATCATTTAAAAGTAAATGTGACCTGGAGATTGGAAAAGTTTGTGCTCCTTGGCTCAGCTTGGCCTAATTCGTAGCAATTCCATTCAGACCTACTATTTTAGAAACTGAGGTCAAAGGTGAAGAAAATTTGCAACTTTAGTCTCTATTAATTCACTATTAAGAGCATAACACACACTCTTTGATTTATTTGACTTTCGCTAAAATAAAAGTATAAAGTTTTATCACTATGAGTGTTGTTTTCTTTCTTCCAAACGTTTTATAAACGTAGTTTTGGTTTATGTTTTGCATTTTTCGAATTAAACAAAATACAATATACAGAAATGTATCGAAAAAGCCAAAATTTTGTTTTAATAATGATAACAATGTAAAAAAGGTTTTATAATAATGTTTTAATAGCATAAAATATAGGTACCCTTGATGTGGCTTCTAAGCATATTACAATGATTGGGTTATGGGTTTGCTGTTAGGTTACTTGTTTATAATCTGTACGTATTTGATAATAAACATTGTATTTAGTTGCCAATTCGATAATGACGTTTCTTATTCTATTTATATTATAGGAATAAACGCCTGATACTAAGGGGTAAACATATTGCATAACATTTGTTTAGTTGTTTTTTCATAACATATTTATTCAAAATTGTTCAGTCATTAGTACACACTAAAAACAGTTTCTTCACTATAATTCAGTTCAAATTATAAAATGAAGAACTTCAAAAACTACAAAAACATCCGAAAACGTATTTTTACAGTATTAAAAATATAGGTTTACAAACGTTTTACTTTTAAAATTAAAAAAAAAACAACTGAAACGATCGAAAGTTTCTTTATTTAGGAATAAAGATTATCACAGCGGTCATACAATAAGGACCACAATTTCTCTGCAACATTTTATTCTTCTTCTTGACGTGTTGTCAGCTGTTAGCATTTACCATAAAATATAGAGATTTATTCAACTATTTCTACAAGGAAAGTATTATCTAATGTTGGAAGGATATAATGTTAAACCGAAACTACTAGGTCACTGACAGTAACAAGCAAAGAAATATTTTCAGTAGGGTATAAATGCTATTCTATTCAGACTGTAAACAATAAAACAGAAGTATAATAGTATCATATAATTTCAATCATATTCAGGCCTTCAAATTTAATAAAATCTACTAATTCAAATATTTTTATGTATTCCTTTTTCCCTTATAGTAATTTGAAAACAGCATTTTTATTTTATGTTCTTACTACATGTTGTTATAGCAAGTAAAAGACATTCACAAGACTCACAAATTAATCATTCATTGACTCATACCCGTTTCAATGACAAAGTCATCATCATCAGTGAGTGATGCTACTATAAACTCACTTGTAAGTTATTATAACTTAAAACAGTTATAACAAGCAGTTAAATCAGTTGAATAATCAATTGTAAGTTAGAGTTTGTAGTAGCAACACTCACTGAGGATGATGACTTTGTTATTGAAACGCGTATGAATTGATAAATGATTAATTTGTGAGTTTGTGTGGTTTTAACATAATCTCACAAGCTAAGCTCAAAGAATAGTTGTACAAGTTAGAATGTTTATAAAAGTATGACTTATGGTTGTCAATTTTGTTGTTACACTATGTTACGCCCATGTTGTTCTTTCAATATCCTTAAATTGCCATATCTTTTATAATTTCATAAAGGCTATAATAGTGTTTTAGTTTTTTCGCAAGACAAATTAATATATGCCTTTGTTAATTTTATTTAGCTCTTTCATAGATACTTTTAATGTACGTCAAGTGCATTCTATGTCTAAGGCCTCATTATTTTATACTTATTTAACGACACTCAATAAATTTATAACTTGAAATTTATTCTCTTCCTTTTAAAAGTCTGAGCAATCTAAACTTCGTAAGATCAAACAGGCAACCTTCAAGTCCAGATCACAGAAAAAGTCAAGTAATTTATTTATGAAGTCAAGTACTGGTCTGCCGTTACCCAGGCTGACGGAACTCCATCGTGTTTGTAGCTGTAAAATCGCCGATAGTTTTCTCTCTCATCTCGAAGTAGTAGAGAATTATTTTCATAAAAAAACAAAGTTGTAAAATCAGTTTATACACATTTTGCACAAAGGGAGTTTAAAAATAAAATTAATTTATTTGCCATGCATTTGTTAAAACAATACAGGATCATGATATCTGTTTATGAAATATATTAGTTCCTCCCAGATTCAACAATAGCTCGGTGTAAAAACAAATAGAACACCCGCCTTTTTCTCCGCTGTTATTTTCATATAATTGCAAAACGCATTTATAAAAGCTATATTGTGTTTTTTTGTAATTTAAATTCCATTTGAGGCAAAACATTAATACATATTATTTCAGTTAAAACGTACCGACTCGATTCATAATGTACAAAACATATTTTAACGAAAATAGAGAATTATAATTCCATATTGTAATAGGGAAACGTTTCTGAGATGAAGTAAAACTGAAAAAGTATTTAAAATATTCATCTTAAAATACAGTATACAGAAATCAGACATACAATAAAAATACATAGAGATTTACAAATAATTAAATTAAAAGAAAAATTACATAGTTTTAGAAATAAAATGTTGAGACAAACCAGGAAGTCCATATAACCGATTATAACTTTCTTGTAATTTTTCGTAAATCCAAACTGCAACAGTCGTACTTCAATCTTCATCTTATCTCGGAAGTCCTATCCTTCTTCAATACTACTAAGAGATTATTAGTTACTGACAATCCTGACAAACAGATACTATTCCAATCCTCGTTGGATGTACATCAAATGGCTTCCGTAAATAATATATATAAACCTCTATCTCACATAATTCCTCATTGGCAATCCTCTAGGATTCCTTGGAAGGTACGACGAATAAAGTACTAGTGAATGAAGTAGCGTAGTTATCCTAATATGATTAGGGAATAAATGATATTTTAATAAACGTAAACAATAACTGTAATCATCATGTAAACCCAAAACAATCGTTTTGGAATTAACGTAGACGTTAATGTGCCAATTAAGCAATGGTGATTATATGGTAGTTTTTCGAATACCTTAAAGAAATGGAAATTAATATAGAGGAGAAAAGGTGGTTATTGCTACTAAGAAATAATATTTACTTCGATACGAGTGATGTGAGTGGAACATGAATAAAATAAGAAATTATGTTGCGTCAGATAGACTGAAATTTAAAATAAATTGCATTAGAAGAAATTATATGCGTATTGAAGGGAAACCAGAAGAGAAGAAATTATATATCTCATGTTTATAATGATTAACATTTTTAAGCCTACTTCTCACTTAATGATGTAATAAAGATTCAATTGCCCTAAATAATAGATTCTCAAACGGGGAGGTGCCGCCTTGGGGGGGGGGGCATTAAGGCAAGTCCGGAGTGGGGGGCGTGAGACCAGTTGGGAAATAATAGGATAAATTCTCATTTAATTAAAATTTAAGAACACAATTTATTCAAAAATTCAAACTAAATTTACACTTCAGATGTTTTTTACATATGTAATTTTTAGAAAGTTTAAATGAAATGTATGCATTCATAAAAGAAATTTTTAGTAAAGGTTGTGCAAATTTTATAATCCTGAAATTAAACCAACATAACGGCTTGAAATGAATACTAGCACTTATAGCATTTTTTAGGAATAAAAACAAAACATGGGAACAAACTTGGATGTTGCAAATGATTGACTTTGTGCCTTTACTAAAATACACCCTCAAATAGGTATGCTAGTGAAACAATTTAAGCTCATAGATCTTCCTCTTGCCAGTTATTTTTTACCAGCGAATTAAAACCTGAAATGTTTATATGAACCCTGAAACCTGAAAGTATGTAGGATTTTAACTGCTAAGTGTACGCCAGCGATAATCTATTGTTCGGAGTGTAAATAAACATTTTACCGAACTCTAAATGGGCTATGAAAAATCAAAACAAGATGTGAAAGGATGAGAGCAAAACACTAAACCGAACAAATGGATAAGTGGATAATGGCGTTAAAGTTAAAAAAAAGGAAAAAATCGTGTAGAATTAGGTTTGCTGAAAATGATCTTTATCTGAACTATTTTGTTAAACACATTTACAATTAGGAGTCTCGAACAATCAACAAACACGCAGAAATGTCAATTGTAACGTAGACTTGGCTAAATGGCTGATGTACGTTGCACAACCATGTAGATTACGGTAATTATATGCAAACAAAGGGATTGTTTGGTATGCAATGAGCTGTGTGTTCCGCTTCGAATACATTTGTACGCAGTGGTAGAATGACGCATAGCCATCAATGGGAAGCGTGTCTAAGCCTCGTGGATGAATTCCATACGTTTTAAATCTATGGTTTATTTAAAAATTCGTTTCAGAGGGTTTTTTAAATTTAAGACTAATAAATTTGATTAGGATTAATTTCTGTATATTCCTTTTCATATTTTCTTTGCAACGGTCAAATCCGAAACTAATTCATGTCTATTCATTACTGTTTAAACCAAGTAATTTTGTAGACGGATTTTTACTTTTTTGAAGAATAGGTAAAAATTAAATACTTTCTTATACTATTTGGAGAGTATATTACTTAATATACTATTCGGACTTAGAGAATACATTTTTGGTTTATGCATAAAATTAAAAAAAAAAACAAATGGACGATATAATATAAATATACGAAACAGTATGAAAATGTAAGAAAATCATTTGCAATTGTGCTGAGTACAGTGATATACCTTTTAAAACATCTTTTTTTTTATTTCACAGATAATACTGATAAATAGATGACCTCCAAGAACGTCACTCCAAGAGGTAATATTTTTACATTACTAGGCAAGATGGAAAATCAAGACACTAATCATTACATTTAATCAGTTTCTAGCACAAATTATAACATCCTAATCTGTGTGGAACTTACCTTTCAAAGCATTTATTGCTCATATTGCTTAGTTATAATAAACCCTACAATTTTAATTGAAAAATATCTTTTAAATTTTTTAAAATTTCATTTCCTTTTTTTGCGTGTTCACATCAGGTATCTTTGGTTTTATTCCAACTAATACGCATTAAAGTTTAATATAAATTTATTTGTTACTGCACTTTCACTGAGTATACGATTTCCTCAAACGAGTCTTATGACCCCTGTTTAGAGATATTTCCAAGATGAGATCCTACTTCTGAAAGCCTACTCAGGGTGGGCTACACCCCTACTCCTATTATCACAATTCAGATCGTTACTCCCTCTCTTAGCCTGCCCTTAATTCCACCTAAACGTCCTTATCCTCCTCCCTACAAGGGGTGTAACGAGTAAACACTGTATAATTCTGATAAGCAGTAGTAATCGATATATAGGTTCGGTCGATATTTTGAAATCGAACGATAACATTGCTTTTTGTAACTTTGTTTACAACTAACTACAACTAATGCTAGTGTAGAGTCGGTGCGAAAAACCTGTCCGACCATACTCCATATAAGTGATTTCAAATGACTTATTGTATTTTAACTAAGGGTTGGAATATTGAACGTTTTTACAGATACTGATTTACTATCTTTAATTTACAGTTTTATGTAAAAATAAATTTTAACTTATATTACTCTACCCGTTGCTTGAAACTTCATTCTTGTAGTCTCAATTTTAATGGGGTAATTTATTTTTGTCTTACTCCACGTTGCTAGTTTATTTCAAAGGAACAGTCTTGAAAATTGTGTACGCATTGTGAATATTGTGTTGAAAAGTTTTCCAGTTGTAACGTTTTAACGAAATAGTTACTAATACATTTAGTATACTATTTTTAATAAACACAATAAAAAATTGCCTTTTCAGACGCGTTTTAATCACAATCATTACTTTCAGGGAAATTATTTAATATATCTAGAGTATAACTCAGTTAAGAACTCATATGATTGGATTATAATTAGATGTTTATTACTTGTTATCACTGACGATGATGATGACTTTGCCATGCAAAAACGTTGGAGATATAAATTTTTGATTGTACGTTGGTGCTCGATTTTGTTTAACTAATTACCTTTACAGTTGAAACTTGAAATTTGTGTAAAAAGACATTTAAAATCAAATTCATAACAAAGGTTTCGGCTTTTAGTATAAAATAGCCACACCTTAGGGATTTGTTCCTAAACTTTATTAATCAATCTAAATATTGGATTCTACTTTTTATGCAAATATGATGGCATTTTCAAATCATTTGAAAACGAGACAATCGTCAATAAAAAAATGTGATGATATTTAGTAATATGTTTAAATAAATGTCTAAACCGTCTTACAAAATACTCCAAATGGCAAAATATACTAAAACGTGGTTTTTTGCTTTATTTTGTAAATTATTGATTTCATTTTTTGGGTGATTTAAAACATTATGACAATTTAAATATAGGCCTACAATACAAATATTTTTAGAGCGATATGAACATTATACCTGTAGGCAATTTGAAAACAGTTTTAGATATTTATTTGGACATTTGTAGTGTGTAATATTGCCGATGTAGTAAAGTACCCAAATAATGGTCTCAAACTTCTATTCACTCTAGTTGAAAGTAGTCCTTTCATTACATTTCTGTCTACATATTGCATAAATATTCCTCAACTATTGCATGGGTAAAGTAGGGAATAATTTCCCCTTAATTATTTCCTCGATGATATTTGCACCTAATTCTATCTGTCCTTCCTTATCTTTCTCCTTCACGGAGTTGTATTATGTGATACTTCATTGTTAATTCTTTAGAGAGAGAATTAATTCATTGTTAATTCTTTAAATCCTCTATCCGAAGTTTTGGTGCCCCGACCTTAATCCTACCTATATTCACAACCATTTCCTATCCTTCGAAGGCAATACAGTCAAACTGTAGTTTTTTAAACTTCAAAAATTCCAAATGTTCTTCACAATACTCTACGCCAGTTAATCATAAGTTATGCAAAAACAATAACGGCTTGAATATATATATGAATCAAGTTATATGAATCAAGAATATGTAAGTAAGAACCTATTATTGTGTTACAAATTTATTAAAATGGCCATACTAATTTAATATTTTAGTGGAGTAAACCGATCACAATAATCCCATTACGACAATGGACACCCATAAAACATGGCGGTTATACAATGCAGTAGCGGAACAAAACATTCTGTAATAGAGATGGGTCAGTAAAGCTTGTGAAATTACTTTGAACTGCTTTGTGGAACGTGCATTGAGCGACAGATGTTAATAATCGTATGGTGGCGTTTTAGAGTTGCCGCTATGTGCTGCAGTGCATTTGTTGAAAGTTCATGATGTACATAACACCAAAACAAGTGAAGACACAGTATCTAAACACAAAAAACTTAAAACTATGATTTAAAAGTTGAGTTATATATTAGTTCCCAAGTCTTTACTGCGTATTCATTTTTAAATATTACAGTTAATTTATTTGTTTGTTTTTTACAAAATACTGAAAGGTTAGCTAGCTTTAATCTTCTATTGATTATGTTTTTAGTATTTAGGTCGCAAGGGAAAACCAAATTCTATTGTGAAGATTCATTCCGCTCTCTTTAGTCAACTTTGCACAAGATACCTTCCTAAATATACCTATAGAGCTATTATTATTGAGTGAATTTTGAAAGTCAACTTTACACATTTTGAGTTTTGTTCTAATAAACAAAAAAACACACGAGCATTGACAATAAGGTACAGATCTGTTACACTAGTCCATTCAACAATTAGGTTGTTTCCAGGATTGCGTTTTTGTTTTGAACACAAAAGTGAATTCGATTTATTTAAATGTTTTATGAAGAAATAATACTCAATATTCCACTTTTTCAGAATATATGGCTCATTGAGATCCTTAAGTATAAATAAAAGTTGAGTATGTATTAAATTTAAAGGTAATTTGTTTAATTTTATAAAAATATTTTTGTTCTTGTTCATATTTCTTTACTCCAAAAAAGATTCACTTGAGTTGTTTTTCAAAGAGTTGATTCACAATCAGTTATTTTATTAAGCTTATAATGGCCATAATTTTTTAAAATGATAATCTCCACCTTTTCTAAATGTCGATTGTATCACTGGAATGTCTCTTGTTGCGTTGCACGTTATGAATATATGGTAGTAAGTATAAAAACTCAATTTATAAGGAGTAAAAGATAATTCAAAGCTAGGAGAACCCAATCCTTTACACCCTTATAATACACATTGAAATTATTAAAATGACTACGCAAAACATTTAAAACAAACTGATTTGCTCATTTAAAGTAACAGCAAATCATGAATACAACTACTATAGGTTACAAATAATATTAATTATTTTAAAACGAATTTTATTTGTAGAATAATTTATAATCTGTAGGTTGTAGCTGTATTCAAATTGAGGACTTTGGAATTGAATTTTATTAAATTTAGGTTTTATTATTTTCTATTTAGGCCTTTATTAAACTGATATTTATTAGCTGTCTCGATTAACAAAAATATGAAACACATGGTTACAAAATAGACTGCAATCCCATTTTAACTCTGAAATAGAAAAAATGTTTTGACTGATTAAAACCAAGTTATATAGATATGTTATTTAAAAATACGTCTAGAGTTGTTACACCTCCGGTCATATAAAAAAATAAATAAAAAGTTATTTTGCAACACATTTCAGTTAAAAGTTTTATTTTGTCTCGTAGTATTTCTTTAAGATTTCAAAAAAAACTGTCAACAGGATATTACAATGTATAGCATCAGCTCGTCATCGTCCTCTGCACGCTGCTCTATCAAGCATGACGTTTAAGAAGGCTTAAGCATTTATTTTATGAAAAAGTTAAACCTATGTATTTTAACAATATAGCTAATCAATTTATATGAAATTAACAAGCTTGAGAATACATAACAAATCAATAAGCAATATAGTCGCTTTCTTTGCTTATGTGCTTCTTCACCTCTCTATGCGCTGCTGTATATTGGGAGTCGTTTTGTTTACTTGCGGAAACAGGTGCAAGATTCAGCTTTATTGTATATTGTAAGTAGAATACGTTATACAACACAAACATATTTTTACACTAACTCTAAATTGTTAGGGCTTTTAAAACACTTTCGTACAACTTTATTTATACATTCCTCCATTCTCAAGTAATTTTATCAAGTGGTTATATCAATGTATTTTTAAAATTATAGCATACGTAGGCCTAGCTTTGCTTGTAGCATCTTTTCAGGTATAAAAGAAAATCCAGAAGAAATCTCTTGCTACAGGTTTTTCAGTTGGTATTTCAAAAAGAATTATTAACATCTGCATTCACACTTACATATTTTTTAGATTATTCATACATTATAGGTTTAAATATTAGTGAAGTAGAAATTTATATCTTAAAGTGTTGGTAAAATTATAGACAAGCGTTTGGTAGGCTAGGTAATGTGAACAAATAGGTTAACGCAGCTTTTAAATGTTATAGTTGTCGAATCCATACAGTAAATAACTAACAACACATCCTGATAGCGTGCCTGTTATTGGTGGTCCAAATAGAAACGTTTTCATAGTTTTTCCGAAAAAAATCTGGGTAAGATTATTCAGTTCCTACTAATATTAGAATGTACTAAATTATTTCAGTTTGATATTATACTTGAATATTCAATTCATTATTTGTAATATGAGTAATGATAAGGATAATTACGCAAGATAAAAAAGTAATTGTATGAAGTAAACTCTAATGTTTGCATTGAAAAATTACTTCCATTTGAACTGCATGTTATTGTAATGAAATGAATGGACATTAACTCTTGACAACAGATGCTTGCGATTTTACAATCAGATTTAAAAACAGTAAATACAGTTTTATTGTAAAATGATTTTTTTTTCTATGGATAATAAACAACGGTTTTGCTATATTTGTACATTTTGAAATATTGACATGAAAATCTGCCCGCATTAGTATTACCATACCTGCTTCATCTGGTTTGTAGTTTAGACAGTTTCAAACTACACCCTAAAAAAACCTTTTGAAAGTGTTTCTGCTAATTGAAGAAAGTTCAAAAGATTTTATTCTTGTTAACTAATCTACAGATTCGAGTATCGAGAAAGTTCTTAGCAATAATAGCAGTTGCGATGGTAGATATAGTAATTTTCTAAAGTATTTATACGGTAATTGTAAACATTTACCAGGTTCTAACTGTCATTTTGTCGAAAGAAATGTACATTTTAGACTAAAATATCGTCAATCTTTTTAACATAATTAAGAAAATATCTATTTAAATTCTAGCCAATTACAATTTTATGGTGTTTTAATTCCTTACACAAAAATATTTCACTAGAGATTGTAAACCTAAATTGATAGTTGTACTTAAATTGGATAAGATTTAGGTCTATATTATTATTAAAATATAATAAAAACTTCATTTATCCGATAAGAAAACGAAATTGCATACACAATTTATATTGTCATATTCATTGACACATTCATGTACTAATAATATGCCTTTATTACTCAATATGACTGAGTAGTATTAAATACTCAATAATTAAAACCTTAAAATTCATACGTGGCGCTCGCGCTCGCGCGAAGGAAGCTTGTGATAGTAGGAACTGCTTCAGTGTCACGCTACACCTATAAATTGTAATCACATTCTAAATGTTGGGTTTGAAAACTTGAAACTTTCCATGAAATCTTTCAAGTAATCTATACAATGCTGTATTATTAAATTGAATATATTTAAAAAATTCATATTGCAGTTTATAAATTAAACAATAATATAGAAAAAAACAAATTTTAAAGTATATTACTACTGAGGTTGAAAAAGAAATTTTTATTTTAGTTATTCTTTATCTTATAATTACAATTAATATGTAATAAATATGTATGTACATATGACAGAATTACAATATTCAGTGCAAAAATAGAATATCCTGAGAATTTTCCATTATCCTGTTTATGGAATAAATGGTGTTGAACTATTATTTTTGTTTTTTACTATTTATTCATTTATTTTTTAGTTTCTCATTTACGAAGCTGATGGTGGTCTATAACTTTTCATTCTATCCGCCTATTGTAATTCTTCACTATTGCAACCTTTCTCTTGTAGTTTCATATACATCTTTAAGTAGGCTTAATTGATTTCTAGCTATCGGAAAGGTGGCTCAGTGCCAAATTGGTAGATTTCAAACATGTTGTTTCAAAGTTCAAATTCGACCGGGACATCATGTTAAAAAAAATCTTTAACTAATGCATAGATATTTGAAATAACTGTATTAACATCAATTGTCATCCACTATAGCTTTAAAAAATATTTGAATTTTACTGGATGAATAAAAACCAATTTTTATTAAAGATTGAAAATTTGAATATATATATATATATATATATATATATATATATATATATATATATATATATATATATATGGTGAGCGTGGGCTAATAGAAGGAATTGAAAACAAAAACCTCTCATGACCCGGTATAAATCTACAGCGAAAATCAACGGTAAAGACGTCATTGGACAAAATTATCGAAAGCAATTTGTTAAAAATAATTACCTCACCTTCACCACTTTTTTCATTTCAAAATAAAAATGACACCGCAGAAAATATGTGATCCAATTATTGGAAGGGTATGAAACTAATATTAATTTTTCATCTAATTCGAGTGAAATAACAGCGATTATGTTTAGTTCCACATTAAGGATATGACGCACATGAGTGACGAGTCCTCCCAAGCAAGAAAGGTAAATCCCAGTCTAATACATCAATTTGTTATATTCAGAGATCATATCGCATCAAGTCTAACTTATTCCTCAGTTTAACGTCAGTTAATAACTATAACATATAAAACTAACATAACAGAATATTTTTCATCACAACAACCTAATAAAAGTAAATCGTTGTGGTACGAGAAGGTTGCAATTGTAAAGGCTTTGTGAATCAGGGGTGAAACCGTTGAAAGAGAAACTGTCAGGGCTGGGTACAATTAAATACCCGCAATGCGTGGAGGGCTTGGGGTGGGAATTTTCAGCACGGAACAACCCGACTCCGACAAAATAATACAGTTGTTTTTACGCTGACCTGGTATATGTATAAAAGGGGTGAAGGGGGGTTGAGTAATTTATGACTTTTTTAATCAATGTTTGCTGTTTCCATTGAACTATATTAAAAGAGACAAAAAATATTGCTTTTAGGAAGTAATATTGTAATGCAATAGGAATGAATAGTAAGGCCCATGATCAGCAGCTGGAATTACGGTATTTTAACCTTAGCTTATATCTGAAATCTGCTGTTTATCTTTTGTTTCAGGTCTGAATGGAACCACTTATACACGATTAAAAGCACTTATAATAACAACTAGCTTAGAAAATATCCTAAACAATTTTAAACTGACATAAAATTTTAAACTATGATTCAAATTCAAATAAATAAAATGTCTATACCAAAAATAACTTTTTCCTTTATTTATCACCTTCCGCACATTTCAATTGCACGGAAATCATTCTCAGAGGTAATTTACAAAACTAACTATACAAACAAGGTAGTTTATTTTGTAAATGACCTCTGAGGATGATTGCTGTGTAATTTAAATGTACATAAAGTGATAAATAAATGGGAACGTTGTTTGTGGTATAGAGGTTTTATTTATTTAAATTAAACATAACGCCACAGTTTATTTATACTATGAAAAATTATTTTATAAAATTTTAAAAAATAATTTAGTTGCAACTGGCGTTTTACAGGGGTTTTCTGTTCACATTTAGTGTTTCTAATAATATAAAAAAGCAACTTAATTTTTATATTGTGCCTATAAATTTTGCATGTATTCAGTGTATAGTTAGTTTATAAATAATACGTTAAGTTATTACATTTACATGTTTTTAAATTTATTTTTGTATTTTTAATTCTCCTAAAAAGATAAGTACTGATAAAAAAAGAAACATTTAGGAAGATTTGATGTTATAAAACGATATAAATTAAATTTGAAAAATTATTTTTTTAAACCATTAGTACATGGAACAGAAATAAAGCCCTTAAAATTATAAATATTTTCCTTAACAAGTTAGCAAGTAATGAGGATTTAGAGAACATTTGGTGAAACTTATCATGGAAGAAGGTTAATAAAAATTAAAACAAATGCAAAAACTGGTTGAGTTATTTGGAAAAGTGAAATTTAAAGTATGACATAATAAAATTTCTATGTTATGAAAGATATAATTACACTTTTGCAAAATATGTTCATTTAATTTACCTCAAGTTTTCAGAGAGGTTTGAACTCAGTGAAGTTCAATGTATGAGATTGCTGAAACAGGGACCATGTACATAGGAAACAATAAGACTAAATCGTTTAAATGTAAATTTTGAACGGAATAAGTTACGCCGAGTAAATTAGGAACGGACTGGAACGGTTGCAAGAGGAAAAGCATGAAACAGATCAAGAGGAAATAGCTGAAGCTTGTTTTGAAAGGAACAGTTTACACATTCTCAGAGTAATCGACAATTTGACAATTAGAAACATTGACGAATATGTAATTGTAATTATAAATAGGATTATGGTTAGTATGAATATATAAATCTTCGAGCTCTGGGAAATAGGAAAAAGGTATAATCTTAAGTAAGAAGGGTTGAGTCCCTCGGCCGCTCTCTCCTTCCCCCACCTCTCTCCCCCTAACTACCTTCCCCCTCTCTCTCTCTAAATAGAGATATATATCTCTCTATATATATAAACATATATATATATATATATATATATATACACATATACATGTATATATATATATATATATATATATATATATATATATATATACATGTATATATATACACATATACATGTATATATATATATATATATATATATATATATTAAAACAACAGGTTATTATTCAAATACAAGAATATTAATTGATTTACTGATGATATTTATTGATGATGTTGGTACTGTTAACCAACAAAAAGCTTTGAATATAAATCAATAAATATTTTTGTATTTGAATAAACTATGTTGTTTTAAATTATTAAACAAGAATATATATATATATATATATATATATATATATATATATATATATATATATATATATATATAAAGAACTAAGTCAAAATACAAATACAAGAATTATAATTAAATTTACAATTCAAAGCTTTTCATTGGCTAACAGTACCAACATTATCAGGAATATTCATCATTTGAACGAATATTCATCATTTGCCAACGAAAAGCTTTGAATTGTAAATTCAATTATAATTCTTGTATTTGTATTTTGACTTAGTTCTTTATTAATACACAAGAATACATATTGCGATATATATATATATATATATATATATATATATATATATATATATGTATATATTTATATATATAACGGTATAATAAAGTTGGAAGATTTGTGAGAGTGTCACAGTTGATGCGAATTAATATTAATAGATCCTATTCGTGGATTTCACTGCAAGTTTTGTTCTTGGATTTTACTGTTAGGCGTGAGTTTATTATGAATTAAATAAGTTATTATGTTTTATTTGATTTGGCCTTTATTTGTATTTTTATAAATGTGTAAGCATTTCTAAGTTTGTCTTAAAACAGGGATCTGGATATTAATTTATAGACAATAATATAAAATAATTAAAAAGTAATCATAAATCAAATCCGAACTTTATATACGAGTTTTAGTTAAACACACTTTAAACAATAAATAAGTGTATAGTGTTTAATGAATGTATTTACGTTATATATTCAAATAAGATCAGTGTGGTTGTGTAGAGCCCACATCTCAAAACAACCTTTCACATCCCTCCCAGTGTCGTAAGAGCCGAATATCCATTCATTTGAGAATTTTATTTTAATCACTTCGCTTTGGGTCAAATTGCACGGGACGGCTAGCCTCACACTGATTAAATGAATTCGTTGGTGTGAAGTCAACCAACGAATCTTTGTTTAGTCATTCGTTAAGTTGCATCCAAACCTATGTATTTCGCGATGGCTTCTGGCAGCGTATGCTTAGATTCGGCTTAGTTTTCGGAACAGGGTGTTTTCGTGACCTACACTGGATATGGTATTCCTATTTATATTTTCACTATGTAATTAGAGCTTTAACTTATTATAGTGCAAAACGTAATCCAGCCGTAATCTAGTAAAAAACGCTGTTTACGCACCAAGTAAAATGTTAAATAAGAGATATCTTCGTAGAGCTTTAGATTTCAGTTAAATAAAGAACTCTTGTCTTTTTAGACCATGCCTAAAATTGTAACTCCTACGAACAGATCCGTTGGCCAAATCGAACAAACAAAGTTAAACAATTGGGAAATGTTCAACATGTTTGAAAAACAAAACATATTGAGTACGCCAAAAAAAGGATGTGAAAATAAGTCATTTTGTGTTTTGCCATCTCGGAATACTTGTCAAATGTTTCGACAAGTCCTCCGGCTATGTTAATAAAAATAAGGCTGTAAAAGTTGTAAATATTTATTTTTTTTATAATTACTATTTACATTACTTGAGGAAGAAATAAAGCAAATCTTACGATGATATTAAAAATAAACATATTTTTTACTGCACACGACAAGTAGCGCGGTGCACCTGCGGACCAGTGGATTTCAACGCCACATTGTCGTCACCAAAAGAGGTTTAGTGTGCTTGGAATCGCCAAATATCATCATAATGTGACTTTTAAACTATATTAGTTAGGTTTTAAAATAATTTAATGCAAACACATTTCACCTATTTCAGTTCCTTAAATTGGCAGGCTTTAAAGAATCTCAGTATATTTCTTACTTACTGATAATTAGCTTCATAAATTTTAAATAGTCACATTTTTAAACGTACATTCATCATGTAAGTTCCTGTTAATCATAAATAATATACTAGGTTGATTGTTACCAATTATTGACAATTATATTTAATTTTGTAGATAGTCTTTTTTAAATAATTTATTACAGTAATTTTACTAGACATTACAATAGATTTTAGTATGGCTAATGTATATGATTTTATTTTTACTTTCAGTTTTTCGTCAAATATGAATGATATTATAGTAATGTAATACGTCATTAAAGTAAGGTTGTGGCATGTTTTATATTATTTTATTTTATGATTTTCAGTTCGTTTTTTAAATATATATATCAGGTGAGTTCCAGCTGATAGAGAGAATTTAGAGTTATGTCTAAATCTCACATATAGAGAAAAGTGGTACTTGTTTGTTCTTGGTACCTCATTAAAACAACGTAACCAAAATAATAAAACTGAAACAAACAGAAAATTAGTTTGCGCCCTTTAATAATGCTTGGGTAAATAGACTTCCAGATAACTTCTCAGATGGTGTCTCTGAATTCCCTAAACAAGCAAGTTCAAAGTCGTCTCAACTGACGGCAATGCGAGTTAAAATTCCAGCTTTAATCTGCCTTCTATTGTCTCTACTCTAAATTGAATTCCTTATTTAACGTGAAGCAAAACTTGAGTAATCAATTATTTTACGAAACTTGGTTGTGCAAGTTAGACTTGCGATGTGTTGAGTTCAGGATAATAAATTAAGATTTAAATAGAAATACGCGTGGTTACTTTCATTGTTGGAAGGAAGAATTGTTTAAGCGTACGTTTTACAAAAAGTTCTTGTTTTATTGGTTTATCCGAGAATATGCTAATAAAAAGTGTAAAGATAAAAAAAAATATGTTAGTAGAAATATTTACAGAGTTTACATTAGTTTATTCATCGTCTCGATGAACCAATATTCTCTACTGAACATCTTTAAAAGGTTTTTAGAAACCTCAAATCTTTCTACGATTCTTGTTAAAATTTCGTTTCATTGTTGACCATTCCCCTCTCTCTCCTGTAAAATTCTTGAGGCATTTCAACCTCGACAAATGAAGAGAAACTGTTTCTAAACAAAGAAACATGACACAAAGAGGGAACAACTATTGATAATGATAACAAAGCTTTGATATGTCATGAAAGATTTACACGTTCGAATTGTATCTCTGGGCGAATCAAATAGTGAAACATCCAAATAAAATGTTTATAAACGTGAATCACTTATAAAGGTAGGAATAAACCGGACGAAGGGGTTGGAAAATTGATAGTCATGATAAGGCATGTAAATGAGATTGAATTCTCGGGAAACGAGTAATATCAGGCAGAAATGTTTAATATGGACCTAGAAGATGAAATGGGAAATTTTAGGACAATAAAAAAATACTAGGTTTTTTAAATTTAAAAAAAAAATATATATCTTAAAACAAGCCCTTAAATCCTGCAGATGCAGTTTGAAGAAAGAGTACGTATCACACGTTGAACATGCGAAAAGAGGGTGAACATGACCCACTTTAATTGTGAATGCAGTTACAACTGTGTAGTAGGGTAGAACGGAAGGGAAGCGCTACCGTGTAGCTAAATAGTAAGAATTTTCGTTGCGGTAGTGTCTGCGAGGTACAGTCATTCCGAAAACTTTAACAACACTTGGAAAAAGGATATAGGGCCTATTTTCGAAAAGACAAACATCCAGTTAAAGCATAGTGCGCAACAATGTTTGTTTCTGCTATGCGCACAGACTCCCCTTCTCACTTTTCGTAACTTCTCCGACTCTCAAGCTTCACCCTATTCTGAAATAACGAAATGTATCACGACTATAAATATCCAAACGTGCTCAAGGAAATAATTAAGCAACGGTTATAATATTTGTAATTACGTTTGTGTTAATATATTGCTCACACCAATGGTCAGCGTTTTCACTGCAATGAAACTTTTTCCATATTTTAATCTTGTATACCTCCACTGTTTTTTAACGTAAGATCGGTTTCAAGATGTTATATTATCAGCTTCCACTTGCTACTCTTTTCTATCCTGAACAATTCTTCCGCACACATATTTTCTCAAGGGCAGCTGCGCTATCACGCTGTTTCCATTTTTTAATTTCGTGTGCCTTCATTTTTCTATACGTATGATCAGTTTTTCCTAACGTCAGCTACCACTTGATATCTCCTCCATCCTTAACATATCTTCCGCTCACAGATCCCTTAGAAATGCTGCTCCTTCACTGTCAAGCAAACTGTCTCTATATTTTAATTTCGAGTGGCTCCATTTTTACATATATATCATACCGGAAGTTCTCCCTAACGTCTGCTACCACTTGATGTCTCCACCATCCTTAACATATCTTCCGCTCACAGATCTTTTCTAACGACAGCTCCTCCACTGCCAAACAAACAGTCCCTATATTTTAATTTCGTGGGCATCCATATTTCTGTAACGTATGATCAGTTTTTTTGATGTCAGTTATCACTTAATTATTTTTTGAATCCTAAACATTTCATCTGCTCAGAGGTTTTCTTAGAAAGACAGCTCTTCACTGCCAAGCTAACTGTTTCTAGATTTCAATGCAGCCTGTCTCTACGTTTCTGTAACCCTTAAATTATCAATCCTTACAGTTCTAATAATTAGATCGTGTTAATTATTTCTTTCCTCTTTATAACTTTCTAGTTTCGTTCTTCACACACTGAATCAGTTTTTTTCTTTCATATGCTCATACGTGCAGTAAAAGGGAAGGTTAAATGCTATTTTTATAAAATACATTCATCTTTCTCTAAGCTTTTCACCCTCTCGGGATCTTCAACTTGGGATTACTGCGTACGAACTACGAGAAGCTACCAAATTCATTATTCACACGAGCACAAGGCACACAGTAAATACTGAACGAACCGTAATTATAGCCAGTAAAAAAGGTAACAACTTTACTAACGAGACTCGATAATTTTAATTTATTTTTTCCGTAGAACATTACATTTAATACGTAGAACATTTAAATATACATTAAGCTAAATTTAATATTACTTTGGAACTGAGGTAATTAGCGTTAGTCGTCTTGAAAAATGAACAAAGTTTTAATGAAAACTTTAGATAAAATATAAAAGTCGTAGATAACACATGATCGATTCGCCGCTGAATTCCATGACACTGTTACCGACTGCAATGCAGGCAGGTAAGCCGGGACAGCGTAGCGTGCTGTTTAAGCTGTTTAAAATGCTGTATAAGCATTTTACTGTTAGCGTAAACATACAATCGTATTGACTTAATCACCTGCTTATTGACATTGTATAAATGTTTCACCGCGAAACATTAAGTCGGTTGTGTTTGGAAATTAAAAATTAATACATTGATTTATTTTAAAATATAGCCGCAGATATCCTGAACACTCTATCGACTTAGTATTGAAATGTGAAACCAATGCTCAGGCTAAGAATATGTAGAAGTATAGCAGAGGAAGATATTGTGAAATAGTAGCAAAAAAGTTTATAAAACATTATTAGATATAATACTACAAGAGAACAGTACTAAGGAGTAAGGAAAATAATCGTTATAACTGAGATGGTGGTATAATTTAGTAAAAGAACTGTTAAAACTAGGAATACAAAACAATTCGTAACAATTTCATCTTGGCGTGCATAAGCCACGTCGATAACATTGTTAAAGTCTTGGACATTTCATATAGAAGTACAGCTAGTTAGGAGATTTAATGTGACCCTGCAATCTAATAATTATCAATCGTTTAAATTATAAAACGATATTATACCTTAATACAACTGTGCCAGCAGTACGAAGAAGTATAACAAACCATTAGAACAAATAGCAAAATGTAACCACTGCAGTTAGTCGACAGTTAGTCGATTACAAAAAATTCAAAAAAAAAAAAAAAAATACAAACATTTCCTAAAATTAAAACTAGGAATAAAACAATTAGTTAGAAGACAAAAACATATCTTGATGACATTTGAGAAGAAAACAGAACACACACTCTGTATAACTAATCAGTGAAACATTTACAAAAGAAAACAACTTATCAGAAAATAATAAATCGCAAACAGCAAACGTTGAACACATGTTTGTACCTGAAGAACCACAAGGACTAAACCCTCGATTATAGTTATAACATGAGAAAAGAAAGTTATGCAATAAGTATAATAAAGGCTTTCTACCTAATAAATTAACTTATTAGTACCTATATCTTTATAAAGTAATTAGTTGGCATTTAATAAGAGAAACAAAAGCAAAGTAAAGAGAAGAGTACGGCGAAACACGAAGTATAGAGAGAGAAATCAGGAATAGAAAACGTATTCTTTAAGTACAGCATTTTAAGTTAAATACTAAAATAAAATAAGCGTAAAGGCCTTTCAGTTAGGATGAGAGACAAGATAATGAGAAAATGCATTTTAACAGTAAAACCAGTAGAATAAATTAAAGAAAGTGGAATAATTATTATTATTTAAAATTTTAAGACGACCAGCAAATATATGATGATTGCGAGCTACAAAGAAAAGCATACGGTTAGGATTAAGGTAGGGATAGATTGATTATACGTCTTTTAGAGAATATAGGGTGGAGTCATTGTTGTAACTATAACCTACTCTCTATTAGCGTATTAAATAGACATTTAACCCTTCATACAACCTTGTAAGAAGATTAAGGAGAGGCAAATGGAATTTGATTTGGAAAAAAGAACAAAATGAACTTTTAGTACTGGGTATAGAGGAATAAAGTGGAAAGATCATTATTGTCACTATAACCTACTCTCTATTAGAATAGTAAATAGACATTTAACCCTTCATACAACGTTGTAAGAAGATTAGGGAAAGGTAAATGGAATTTGATTTGGGAAAAAAACACAATGATCTTTTATTACTGGGTACAGAGGAATGTAGGGGAGGGGTAATTGTTGTCACTATAACCTACTCTCTATTAGAGCAGTAAATAGACATTTAACCCTTCTTACAACCTTTGTAAGAAGAGTAAGAAAAGGTAAATGGAATTTGATTTGGGAAAAAGACACAATGATCTTTTATTACTGGGTATAGAGGAATATAGTGGAGGGGTCCTTGTTGTAACTATAACCTACCCTCTATTAACGTAGTAAATAGACATTTAACCCTTCATACAACCTTGTAAGAAGATTAAGAAAAGGTAAATGGAATTTGATTTGGGAAAAAGGACACAATGGACTTTTATTACTGCGTATGGAGGAATATAGGGGTATGACGTTCCCGGTGAGGCAGGACCGGTTGCTTGAATTAGATCTGATCTCTAACAGGATGTCCGAGATAAGCGGGAAGAGTATTGGTTTGCAGAACCAAAGCTACTTTATGATATGGCTTAATTCTGTACTAATATTTTATATATATATATATATATATATATATATATATATATATATATATATATATATAAGTATATTGTTATATTTATCTCACTTAAATATAGGAATTCAGTAATTTTATTTAAAACTGAGCGTAATAATAATTTTCTAAAATTCTCGTAACTTGTGCTATGAAGGTTTATTCATTGGTTTTGTATTAATGATGAAGTCGAGAAACAAAAAAAAGGAGAAATATAAAGGTCGAAACAAACTCCTATAGCGAAAGATTAAAAAGTAGTAGAGCCTTAAAGAGACCAATAATACTATGAAAAACCATCAAATACTAAAGCACGGAAATTGAATGTGAGGCGAAGATTTTTAAAACGTATGAAATAAAAAAAATGAAAGCAAACAGTAAAAAACTAAATTAGAGATACAGACGAAGCGTTATAAGTAATTGTTTGTCGAAAACAATGCTCTACAGCATAGTACTCCACGAAATTAAAATGAAACTGAAATAACGGGAAGGAATTTTAATTTACAACTACGAAAATGAAAAATTGAACCGTATCAAGCCCAGAAAACATCCCTATTGAATTAAAGGCCTGCAGAGAAAATGAAATAGCATGTCGGCCAATAAATAATCGTCTACAAACACAATCACCTCACGAAAGGATGTACCTCATTTGAATATAAATCTTTTAAGATTGTTTCACAAGAGGTTCGAATATTAGTAATTATTTTATATTAGTAATAGTAACATATTTTTCACCAAAATTCTTTTTAAAAGATAGGGTTTTGGTGGATGAGTGATTTACAGAATGGTTTAGTCAGGACATATGGGGATCAGGATGCAGTTTATATGCACCTTGTTTACATTTATTTGGAAGCTATATTAAGAAGTCGAAGGGAAAGATGTGAACAAATGGCACCTACAAATGACGACTTCTTGTAAAATTTGAAGTTCGCAGATAAATGCCCGCGTCGAAATTTTCTTTAATTGACTTTTCTAGTTTTAAAATGAGCACATTCAATCCAGTAGCAAACCAAAATTCAATCCACAGAGACTATTATTGCTAATATAGTACGGCAACAGATTATGAAGATGAGTATAGCGAAAGGTAGGGACAAACATTTGGAAAAGATTAAAAGGAAATCATACAAATAAGTATAAAGAAGAACGTAAACACAGGATGAGAAATAGAGATTTAGAAGATTGTACACATTATATGAGAAATACAGGATTATTACTTGAGGACGACAAAACCTTTTCCTAAGAAATAATGTTAATGTTTGAAATAATGATGTCACTATTGTTTACCAAATGTTTAGGAGCTAAAACATATCCAAAATTATATAGAATATAAAAAGTAAATCATAGGGCACAAGACGACAAAACCGTTGTTAACAGGACTGGTATAACATAGTGTCCCCACGATGGTTTAATCAGTCTGCAAGTGTGGATATATTTCTCAGCACTTATATAGAAAGCACAAAATCATTGCTTTGAAATGGATCATGTAAGGTACAGTTTACATACAAGGAACCACAAATGACAAAATGGAGAAAATATGTGTAATATATTTGATATTTTCTGATAATGAAGGAATAGCGTGGGCCCAAAAACATGTCTCAACGATGAAAAGTTTGTGTGTGTGTGTATAAAAAGCTGAAAATATTGACGCAACCAAATTGAAATTTAAATATCTTACGTTAAGCTTTTTCTTGAAAGCTAATAAAAGATAACATTTATGTAATAATAAACAATGTAAATATCGTAATACTAGAAAGCTCTTGGGAGTCCAATTCCTGAACTAAGTGTGTGTAATATGGAGTTTTGTAAATAGAATGAATATGAATAGTATATATATATATATATATATATATATATATATATATATATATATATATATATATTCTGATGATGGTAATAACGTGGTCATGGAAATGAGTATAAGGGTTTGATCTCTTAAACTTTGCTATTGAGTTATTATTTTAATATTCTGTAATGAAGTGTTGGGTAATAATTGTAATATTGCTATTTTACACATTTAGTTTTATTTATTTTCATCTTCTTTGTAAACTTTTTATTAAACTATTCTACTTAAGGGAGTAGAAACTAGGTTTAGAAACAACATTTTCCTAGACTAGTTGTAGTCTTAATTTAAATGAGCAGCTTTTATTACTAAAAATTAAACAGTTTAATCAATGTCAATGTATACCAATTTAAAGTTGTTTAAAGGAAAAACTAAGAATCCGCCGGATACGCCAACAATGCGCTAGAACGGAAGATCAAAGAAAACATGGAGTGAATTAAACTGAGAGTGGTTCCTTATGTAAGAAAGAGTTAAGTCCTTAGCAAGAACAAGGACGAAAGGCTTAATTGACAAGGGAGGTTGTTCAGTAGAAGGAAGATAAAACTGTCGCGTCTTTTTGGAGACTACATCCCTTAATTGATTCTCATTCTATGCGGGAAGGCTTTGTTGCTTACGGAATCAGATCCTTTTTAGAATAATTAAAATCAACATTAACTTAATATTTAAGTAATGGTCACTTATTTAATGTTTAATATTCAGGAGCTTATTAACTTGTTTTTGTGCCTGCAGCAACACTGAAATATTTGTAGGCACTTTTTTGTTATTTTCCAAACATCTTTTATGGACATTATAAAACAAAACAGTATACAAAAAAATATACAAATGACAAATTTTACCACCTTTGACTATTTACATTTTCGTTTTTATTGACTAAAATAAAATAATGGTGCTTCGTATAACCAACAATAAGTACAATAATTAATATTTGTAGGGTTTGCCACTAGAGTACAGCACTTGACTGAGCATATTATCTCATTCAATTCACTACGGGCGGCCAGTACTATATATGTATCTATGTTGTGCAGCATACTCACGTACGCTTCAAACGTCTGGGGCCATGCAAGCAACTCACGCACACGCAGACTCCAGTTATTCCAAAACAAGGTTTTGCTAATAATCACGAAGGCACCTAGATGCACAAGATTGACACTGCTTCACAGTGACTTGAAAGTGCTTTTCATCAAACAACACCTCCGACACTTAGCATCAAGGTTCTACAAACAGGCCTAAGCACACTCAACATCCACATTTATCTCCGCATTGGGTAGATACGACCCCATCCACGACACGTATAGACTGCTGCTGTCCCTATTGACCGCCTAGCTCTAACCATAAAATGTAAATAATATAATATATATACATATTAATATATTCTGGTTCACAGTTATGTTCCAGTTGACGCAGGAGTACATCCCCATGGTCTCAGCCTAGCCGTAACGGAATTACTAATTTTGATTGCATGCCTTTCCAGTTTCGAATAGGCAGCAGAAGAAGAGGCGCATGTCATTCCTGCCATAGACCCACTAACAAGGTGTTTGAAAGATAATATCCCTCCTTATCCCGTAGCATAAGGTGATCCTTTCCAGGGTTCCGGCATGATCTATCGCGGGATTTTTCCTGGCAGGGTTTTTTTCATGCCAGGTGTTTTCATCTCGTTCTCAGCACGACACTTACCGTACTGTTTCATTTCACTATCTCCTGATTCTCGATGGAAAGAGCTTATGAGCTTGGTACATGGGCAATTAATCCCATTTCCTTCACTCGCGGTAAGGATAGTAACCACATGCGCATGTGAGTCGGAGGTAGCTCGCTAGAGGTCGGCTTTTACGAGGGGTGGGCGGGTTTTGGGAGCCCAGACTCGGATAAAAAAAATCTCATTTAATTCAAGAGGAAGCATCTGTCATTCCTACCACACCTTATCAACAAGGTATTTTTAAGGTAATACGCTTCCTTATCCCTTGGCATAAGGATATCCTAGCCCACAGGGTTCCTGCAAGAGCTATAGTCGGCTTTGTTCTACCAAGGCTTCTTTCTTGTCAGGTTTTTCATCCCGCCTTAGCGTGACACTTACCGCACTGTTTTATTTCACTATCTTTTGATTTTCCATCGAAAGAGATTGGTTAAAGAACAATTAATCCCGTTTCTTTCTCGCATGGTAAGTATATTAATAGCATGCGAATGTGAAACAGAGAAATGGGTTTGAGAAAAAACTCTTTCGATCCTTAGTCTAATAATTCACACCACTCTACAGTAGGAATCAGTTACCTGTACTGACTAGTAAAGTTTTACTTATAATTGATATTCTTATATCTATTATGTTTACTAAACACCATTATTAGTCGCATTTATGCTAAGATTTTTCTTTAAAACAAAATTTTTCCAAAATCTGAAAGTAGAAAAAATTACGTGATATTTACTAAAGCTCTTTTATGTTTTGAATGAACGAGTTAAACAGAATCAGAATAAAACCTGTGTGTCTTTACTGAAAAAAATGCTGATAGTTAATAATTGAAAAGACACTCTCTGATATTTCTGAAATTATGTGTAACGTTCAAGTGAGGTCACACAAGGTATTATTTGTATTAGGTTACGTTCGTCTTTTAAACACAGAAAATTAATCGTTGATAAAACTAAGTTATTGTTCCTTTGACGTTAAGGTTTTAGTAATAGTGAAAATTTCTAAAACTTAAATAGTTTAAAGGCAAGTGAGCTACTTTTTAGATGATCTTTTATAAACAGAATAACTACAAATGCATATAGCTTTAGTGTCTATTATAAAGTTTTCCCTAGGCAAAAAGAAACTCTCAGGAACAGTTTTCGGAACAGTTATAGAGGCCCGGAATTGCTCTGGAAAAATTCAGTTATATTGTGTTCAGCTTGCCGTGGACGCTAGGTAGTAATTGGATGAACGTAATGCTGATCGTGAGACGAAATCAGTTACAAATATATCTGTACATGGAGGGGGATGAGGAGGTAAAACTTGAGAAGGTTATTTCCTTGACGTCGTAATATACAAGAAATTCTGGAAACGGTAAGAAGTATTTCATTTTGTTCTTGTTTCAAGTATTCATTTACAATGGTGTTATAGTATTTCCCACTGCAGACCATCTTAATGCCAAACTGAACTTCTAATCAGGATTCACTTAGTTTTTTTTTTTACAGATATATAGTTTTTGTGTGTGAAGATTTCCCTGTACATTTCCCACTCGGTAGTATTTTTAGGTCCAACTATAGGTTTTTAATACACAATATCAAGAGCACAGTGGTACAATATATTACAATAAAAATATTGAAAAGAACCCCAATACCACAAAAATAGTCAAAAATAACAAATAAAACAAGTTGTAGTACATTCCGTTGTACTATATTATGCAGGGGCTGAATTTATTACGTCCATAACTGAATTCTGCTTGTTAGAAATAATATTCTGTTTCGAGGGTAGTCAGCAAAATTACTACTCTACTTAGTCAAAATTACATGAAATTAAGTACAAAAATTAAACTATCACAGCACCTTTTTATGTACAAATAACATTTCACTTTTCTTTAATATTTTATAATATAATATAAAACATATATTATATATTCAAATTATAAAGTTAATATTATCTGGAAAGTAAATGTCGCTATAGTCAAATGTATTGTTCGTCGAATGTCGCTATTAAAAAAATACATATAAGATTTTCAAGTAGCCTAAGGCCCTCATTTGTAGTAAAATATTTACTATGTGCTCCACTTCTAAAAGTAATTAATTAGAGTATTTGTAGTTTTTATTCAATGGGTACGCTCTTTTCACAAAATATTAAAAAATGGTTTTCAGAAAATGACATTCATTTCGGCTTTTAATTTAAATTTGTTTGGTTCGACTTTTCTTGTGAAGTCAATTTGATTTCCATTAAAAATAAAATTTATAACCACCTGAATTTAACCATTTTAGACAAAAAAACATCGTCACCCGGTGTAAGAAATATGCATTTCTATACATTCCTGTGTAGCTCGAGTAGAAATATGTGTTTTTCCAAGACATATTGTTTACGCTAGATACTATTATCCCCCATCTTCCTGTCTTTAAAACAATCCTACCTCTAGGGAGCACTATCTCTTTCACAATTCTCTAAACAGCCGAAACCAACAGTTTCGGTATTTTGCCTTAAAATATACTAAGGTCGATTGTTACTAATAGTTGCACTTTTCCATTTCCGTTAAAGAGAGTGGTCTCTGATACTTCTTCTTGGCTACAAAATCACAATCATGGGAAAAAACGCAAATTTACAAGGCACCCGAAACTATTTAAAAGTATGAGTTATACAACACAAATCTCAATATTCACAACATGCAGTTTTTATTATCAGTTATGAAAACGGTAATATTTATCTTGCGATTACTTACATTCTTCAGTGATTATTTTAACATATATAGTACCCATAAGCAAATGGTGTAGATTATTGTCTCATAATTAGAGTTAGAAATTTAAAAAAAGCTTACCTCGGATGAACGTAGGTTTAACTTTGAAAAGACTGTAGTACATATAGAACGGATGCGATTATTAATGAACAACTTTACATTTTAAACACTTATTTAGTTTTGCATTATTAACTATTTATTTTTGTGGATATTTACACTCAAATGTACTCATAACATTTAAAATTTTCAATCATTAAACTCTAATTAAAGTTTCACCATAACCGAAATATCAACTTCGATAGTATAATTTACAACTGGGTTACTATAAAATTCACAGGGAACTACTGGAAGTTGTAGTTATTTTATACCAAGCAATTTCGAAACAGAATGGTCTTTCTTTTGTACTAGATAACATAAAACCTCTCAAGAAAATAATGATTGTAGTTTTTGCTTAAATAAATAAAATACCTTTACACACATGGAAAAGAAAAATAAAATATCAGAAATTTACCGAATTTCATAATTTACAAATTTACTAGTTTACTTAAGAGAGCTTACTAACGAGAGATTATTATCTCTAGTTTTTAAGATTGGGACTTGGTTTATTATTACCTAACACGGTGTTAATATTAGAATTATTATTATATATTACTAAATTACTACACAAAAGTTATTAAAACACTTTTGCATAGTAAATAAAATATAAAAAATCAATAAGCATTTTACAAAATATAAAAAAAACCGTGCCATAGAATCACCTTTAAGTTTTAAAATGATTTTCTAATATTGTATGTCAAGAGAAACCTTGTAGCAAATATAATAAATTATCAATTTAATAATGAAACCATAGTCTGTTTTGGGGAAAAGACTTTTTGGGTTCTAGTGAGAAGGAGCCTATATCCTGCTCATCATTCACAATCTCACTTAGTATATGGTAGTAAAGCGAAATTCTCAAGGATCTAAAGCGCTGTGTTTTGTAAAATTTTTCAAAAGTAAATTATCATCAATTTTGGAATAACAATGCTTAGTGAGATAGTGCTTTCAGAATAGTTGTTCAAAATGTGAAATATGTTTACATCTGATGCTCTCACTCCTATTCGATCCATTTTAAAAGACACTGCCAACGATACGCCTATCAGGTGATCTTTATAACTTGCCTTTAGTCTTTCTTTATTTTTGTGAAACAGGTAAAAACCTATGATCATCGCAAAAGATAATCTGTTTACTTCAGGTACTCGGCCCTGACAACACGATGCTATAATCTCCTTCTATCCCTAGTCACAAGAAATCGTTATTTACAGGGCACTTCTTACAACTGGGTTGCCTATCCTTCTTCTTATAAAGGGGGCGCTTCTTACAACGGGGTTGCCTATCCTTCTTCTTATAAAGGGGGCGCTTCTTACAACGGTGTTCCTTATCCTTCTTCTTACAAGAGGGGCGCTTGTTACAACAGGGTTCCTTAGCCTTTTTTTTTACGAGGAGTGCTTCATACAACGGTGTTCCTTATTATTCTTCTTACAATGGGGGCGCTTCTTACAACGGTGTTTCTTATCCTTCTTCTTACAAGAGGAGCGCTTGTTACAACGGTGTTGCTTATATTTCTTCTTACAAGAGAGTGTTTCTTACAACGGGGTTCCTTAGCCTTCTTTTTACAAGAGGGGTGCTTCTTCCAAGGAAGTTCCTTAACCTTCTTCTTACAAGAGGGTGCTTCTTCCAAGGAAGTTCTTTAGACTTCTTCTTACAGGGGGGGGGGGGGGTTGTGCTTCTTCCAAGGAAGATCCTTAGACTACTTCTTATAAGAAAATGTTCCAGGTATAAGTTAGACTGTAACTTTACTTTGGTTCGTCAAATGTAACGATTTTTACATATATTACTAATGAATATAAACTAAAGCCACGCTGAGTGATATGTTTTCGAATTTGATATGGATTTTTGTTCCACATCATCATTACATGATTTAATGTCACAAGTATTTTTAAGCTTAAACATAATAAAGACCGCATTTTTCTAACCGAAAATAACAGTTCCAAGGGCTTAAACAAAAAACATTGTGGGCCGCATTAATATTCACCGCACGGAACGGTTCCAGGCTCAAGAGCTTTAGTGACGCTATGAAATCACATAGTGAGAGGCTATGACAACGGCGGGACATCTTGACGTCACAGAAAACACGAACGGTTTGACAAGTGCCCATCTAGGTCATAGACAGGTCCTAGATGGAGAAGCTATTACGTCTCGGTCATGCTAAGGGGAAACTCGTTAAAGTGATTGTCATTTATTTTCATATATTTTATATAAAAATAAACAGCGGCACCAAATAAATGCAAAATACCACTAAATATTCCAGTTTGTTATAGGTTTCGCCTAATAAATTTAGCATAGTTTTGTTTTGGCATAGAATAGTGTTGAAATTCAGTTTTTAATATGTCTTATGATATATTTTACAAAAGTTATAAAATTTAAAAAATGTTTTACAGATTTTCTAAACAAACAAAATAAATACTGTAATTATGGTAAGTCTTTTTAAAACGAATTTCAGAATTAAATTGTCCAAATAATATTTTGAAATCTATATTTAAATTTATATGTGCACGAAATCAAATTATATCAGAGTTTAAAAGAATTCAAATCGACGTTTGTTCGTTAAATTTTTCATTGAAGCAAGTAGTCTCAACTACAGATAAATAATTTTATAACTTATTTTTATATAACAAAAAATTACCGATTTTCACCTTTTGAAATATTAATCCCTAGACATAACTTAGGAAAATTAGAATCTTGATTAAAAAAAGATGGAAGACAAATTAGAAATATAACCGTAATATAAATCTAGCAGAAATCCATTAGTTTTTTTCACTCACATTCCAGAGGTTTCCAGAATATTGATGTGATATTGGACGATGCTCGGTGTGTATCTACAGTATTTGATTAAACCATATCCATTTGTAGAGCTTCAACCCTTTTATATGGAACAGCTCTCGCCAAGGCTGTATGACAAGACTTTATGGTGATAATAAGTGGAAATAGGCATATTCTTTCCTCTTTATTTGCTGTAATACTTTCAAATTAGATCATCATTATATAAATGAAATTATATTTTAATAAGTAGTACTTAAATAAAAAAAAAAACATTAAGATGTTTTTTGAGATGCGCCCTTCATTTAACTTGTGTCATAATTAAAACAATAAACAAAAATATAATAATGTGTGTATGTGCGTGTGTGCGTGCGTGCGTGCGCGCGTGAATGTGTGTGTGTGTGTGTGTGTGTGTAATTGTGTTTGTCTGTATGAGGGTGTGAGTGCTTGAGTATCTTTTTGTATGTTTTTTCGCGTGCGTGCGTGTGTTTGTGTGTGTGTGTGAGTGTGTGTGCGTGTGTGTATGTGTGAGTGTGTGTGTGTGTGTGAGTGTGAGTGTGTGTGTGTGTGTGTGTGTGTGTGTGTGTGTGTGTGTGTGTGTGTGTGTGTGTGCCGTAAGACCGTTTGTTTTGTGTTACGTACTGCAACACGACTGGAACACATTTAATAAAACCATGTTAGCCTGTCTGTGATAAGTATGTAAACAAATTTAAATTATAATACTCGAAATAAAAGCATGCAATCAAACTAGCCGCATGATTTAATGAATCTTTATTTATTAGAATATCAATTCCCGCTGAATAGTATTCTAATTTCCCCTTAGTATTCTGGGTTTTCTCTCCATTAAACCATATCATGTTAATCTTCTACTTATTCCGCTGCTCCCCCTCCTGATCATAGTTGTTATGTTAGAAAATAGTTACTTTCTATAATTAATAATATCGAAACGGTCTCGGAATCGGCTGCTCTAGTAGTGGCGGGAATAATTCCTATTGATCTGCTGGCACTAGAAAAGAAGACCATTGCAGAGCGACGAAAAAATATGGACGATAGGGATAACAAAAAGGAAGCGAGAAGAACGACGATGACCAAGTGGCAGGAAAGATGGCCTGCAGAACCCACCGGAAGATGGACAGCCAGACTAAAAAAAACCTATCCAGTTGGACTAACAGGCAGCATGGAGAGGTAAACTTCTACACTACACAGTTCTTGACAGGACACGGTTGCTTCCGGGTCTATTTATATAAAATGGGAAAGGTGAACAATCCAAATTGCTCCCATTGTGGTGAAGGGTCACACGATAACCCCGAACACACCTTCTTTGTGTGCAGAAAATGGCAATCGGAGAGGACAACGCTGGAAAGCAACGTCGGGTCAATAGACCCGGATAACATTGTGAGCAAGATGCTGCGGAGTGCATCCAACTGGATAGAGATAGCGACATATATCGAGAGCATAATGCGGAGTAAAATGAGACAATAAGATGGTCGAGGTCAAGATCAGTGACCAGGCCAAATACATTAAGTTTTCGAAGTAGAAACAACTGGGGTTAATAAAGGGCCTTCTGACCAGGAAGAATGCAAATACATTGATACCCCGGTCAGATCTACAAAGGGCCGGAAAGGAGGAACTGTTTAGTGGGTATTCGCCAGGAGTCCCACACACCAGGTCTGTCAGGGCAGACTTGATGGTGCGTAAATGCATTCCAACCTCCAAAAAAAAAAAAAAAAAAAAAAATGTTCATTGCTTCCTTTATTGAATGAGGCTTTATGATATTCTTCTCATTGACTTTAAAATATAATCGTAGACAGGTGCAACGGAAAGGTACCGTCTTATAACTCCGTGTGAGAGTAGGTCTACTTTATACACGTATTTATGCACACGTGACACTCTTTGTCTTCTATCAGGGAGTTTATCATTCTGTTTTAATCCTCCCTATCTTTAGAATCTTTTCAAATTCTTCATAGTCGATTGTAATATTGACTGATCCCTGATCACCTAAAACTATAAAAACCTCTTGTGACCTCACGGAGAAAAGCAAGAGCTAGGGAAAAGGATTATATTTGATTAACAAAAATAAATGCGCCAATATCCCTAAACAGAACTTTTCCAATGAGAGAAACCGTGTAGGTGGGGGGGGGAGAGGGAGTTATATTTGATTGAATATAAGTCTTTAGCGTGAAGCAGGACACATTTTCTCTTTGTATCTCATGTTTCAATTATTTCACTTGATAAAAACTCAATATACACTTTTACGTTAAAAATATTTAAAACGTCCAACTGATTCGTAAAGGCAAATTGTAATCCAGAGAGAAAAATAAATGGATTTACCTTAAAAATATTTAAAACGTCTAACTGATTCGTAAAGGAAAATTTTATTCCAGAGAGATAAATTGATAACGTTTGAACATTATCAATTATTATCAAAAATTTTTAAAGGTAATTTTAAAGTTAATGTATACGTTATAAAATAAGATGATAGGGTAAATGAGAATATCAATGAGAATAAGATGTAAAGGAAAGATATAATGAACTAAGACAAATAGTCCAAAACATACTTGTTCTCATTCGTGGTGAACCAGAAGTGTCCAAAGAATAGCCCAGAATTTCCAACAGTTACAAAAACTGTGAAAGAATGTCAGCTTTGATACAAGACAACAAAGAGGTTGCTAAATGTAGATGAAAACTTTGAGGTAAGTACTGATTGGCTTAAATATATATATATATATATATATATATATATATATATATATATATATATATATATATATATATATATATAATAGAATTAAAGAATAGAAGGAAGAGGAAATAGGAAGATGTCTATGTACTGAGGAGAAAAAAGAAGCCAGAAGCCTTAAGAGAAGAGCACGAGAACGAAGATGTAGGTAGTTTTGTAAATTATTCAAGAGTACCAAGTTTGTGCATACTTGCTAGGTTATGCTAGGCATATAAACAACTATACTTAGATACATAAAGAATTGGAGTGCCACATACTGAAGCAGTCTTAATAGTTATAGGTTTTTCAGGACTGTATACAAGTGATAACCTAATATTTATATACAATGGAGAAGATATGTGAAATAAAGGTACTAAGGACTATTCATCTCCACGTTATGTTATTATAGAAAAGTAATCATTCGCGTTACCAGAGTCCCTGCCCTGAAAAAAATCTTCCATTCCTTTATACACAACAAAAAACTGAAAAAATTATAAAAAAAATAAAGATTTGCAAAATATAAGTAGCTCTGACGATTAATATTCTCCTATTACTGTAGTGGATGACAGAGTTCAGTGGGCAAGATCGCCTGTTTCAAACAGATTATTTCTTCACGTCTTTATTCCAAAACAAGCATATAAATTTATTATTTTCCCTATATTCTATATTTCAATAGCTATGCTTCGATAACACGAATCCCCTAAAATCTCTCTTTTAACATTTTTTGTAGTTTCAACTTTCGTGAGACAGAAATATTGCCTCGCTTAGGCGGTCCGGCGCCAAACGTTTGTTTGTGCTCAGCGAAACTAGAAACTTTATTTTTAAGAAAATTCTTTGTTAAGAAAGTCATTAATATTGGAGTTATTATCGGTGAGAAGTTGCAGACTAGAAACAAATGGTTTTGTCGCTGCGTCCCGTTCCATAATATATTTGCTACGGTTATGCCGTTTTATTTTTAAATTCATTCGATGTGAAATTGAAGTAGCGAAGTTCAATCCGTGGTTCTCTCTCTCGCTCCACGAGTGATTATAGTTATAATATACATATTATAAAATCTATTTATTTATATATACTTTCACAAGAAACATGATATAACATTTCAAATTTTAATTCGCAAGGTAAATTATAACTGATAAGAAGAAAATCAGTTAGTCAGACGGATGAACTTGCATTTTTCATTAGCATGCCTATTTGAAGTTGTATTTTAGTAGAGGCACAACGCAAGTCATAAGCAACATCAAGTTTGTTCCTATATTCAATATTGATTTCAACAAGTTCTGAAAATATATTTCGCACAAGTAGGGGCTTGAAAAAGGCAGTACAGTCGATGATCTGCTAAGTGTTTTATCCAAAATGAAGATTTGTCCATTGTGGGGCTGTTGGCACATTGAAAGGCCAACATTCGTTCCGCTACACCTTTGTACTATTATTTCTTTTAAGCTGTCACATTGATTTAATTTAAAGTTTACAAAATGTGCACAAGCTTTACTTATATATTCTTTTATGAATTCATACATTTCATTTTAAAGTTTCTGAACATCATGGTCAATAAATTTACCTATTGAAAAAGTCTGGGTGTAAATTTAGTTTCAAATTTTGATAAATTGTGTACTTAAATTTTAACTAAATGAGAATTTATCTTACCCATTTCTAACTTGTCTCGCGCCTTCCTGATTTGGTATCGCGTCCCCCAGCTTGTGAACTAATTGCATAGATGAAGTACTAAATGAGCAAATATTTTTATTCAACACAATTCTAGCTTACTAAAATTATTCGTTGTATAACCAATCAATCAGTGTGCAGGCTTGGGGATCCAACTTACAAAGCATATGGGTAGAATAAATTTTAAACTTGTATGATAACAAACCAGACAAAAAAACCCTGCTTATCTACACAGATTTACTTCTTAAAATTGTTTATCGTAATTTCAGCAGATGTAACGTAGAGTTGTAACTATAAGATCTTTTTTTTTTGTTTTCCGTTCGAATATATAGAAACCTTCAGTGAAATGTTCAAAAGACCGTACACTGCAAAGGTGACCTATTATTATTATTATTATTATTATTACTATTAAACTTTCTTAAACTTTCCTATAGCAAAAAAACTGTCAAAAAGTATTTGCAAATTTAAATTGATTTAATAAAAAAGAATTATTTCATTAAAAAGAATTATTTTCTGTAACTTAGTACTAGTTGAAATACATACAATTGTAAATTATCTACTGCTTCTGTAAAGCATGTCATTGATATGGTATATATATATATATATATATATATATATATATATATATATATATATATATATATACTGTAAATAACAGGAAACAATGTAAAAAACCTTTAGTGAGACCTTCTATTCATCTTAGTAGTGGTTAATATGAATATTTATCTTGGTATGGTAAAACTAATTTCAAAATTAGTTTTAGAAAAGGAAATTATAAATTATTGTTTGGTGGATATCGAATATAAACTTTTTACTGGCTGTGCTACATCTACTTTTGAGAAACTCCTCAAGGCTCGTATACTAGATGGATCTCTCACGTCTTTGTTACATCCGGCTTATTCTAGTATCTTCGACAAACTATTGGTCTATTCAGTACAACGCACTATTAGAGTACAATAATGTTTCATTTTCAATTTTTCCTCTGTTAACATTCATGAGGTAATTTCTTAAAAATATACATTAAACACGAGAATGAGGCTTTGTGAGTCTTATTTCTCTCGTATGTTAAAGATATTGCAACAATGTTTATCTTAAACAATAGAATATAGTCATTAAATAACAATAAACCTTACTACAAATATTAAAACAACCTTGATGTACGTCTCAGTATCACCGTTAGCATCATCAGAAGGTTACAATTAAAGTACTGATAAAGGTTGTTTTAGTATTTGTAGCAAGGGTTATTGTTATTTAATATTTTTAACTACGCTATTTTTATCTGTGTAGATTTTATTATAATATAATTTAATGAAAAACAAAATTTAAAAAACTTATAGTCCTAGAACTACTTTTTTTTATGGCGTTCCTCACTAAGTATATAGACTGGAAACTCTTACGTTTACAGTTATATATTTTTATAATTAAACTTTATTTTAAAAAGTGGGAAATTTGGTCAATTTTTAAATAAAAATAATATGAGATCCAAATTCTTCAAAGTAATATTTTAAAAATTTTCCCAATATTTTGCAAGAAGAGTTTTTTTTCTTTGCATAACGTATCATCAACTTTTATTTAAAAATAGTTAGTCTATAGTTAGCCGATAGAAATAGGCCTAAATACGTCTTTTGATTAATGTGTTCAAGAAAAATAGGTTTATTAGACTCTATTTATTGTAGCTAATAATAAAAGAATTTTTGCAGAAATTATAAAACCTTTATTAGATGTTGAAACTTTTATATAATGAAATCGGTTCTTATAAAATATCAGCGTGCTTATGACAGTTTGCATTTGAAAAATTGGAATAAAAATATATCTCAATATCATTATATTGTATTAATTATAGTATATTCATCAAAATATAAATAAATTAACATATTTATTAACTGATAAAAATTATTTAACTTAATAATATAGCGTAGTGTAGCTGTATTTTTCATTAACTTAGAAATCTGAAATAAAAAAAGTAAGATAACCTATATGTTAAACAAGTTGTTCTACAACATAATATATAACATCAGCTGTTATATGAAATCATGTTTTCACTTATTTTAAGCTCCAATATGAATAGGAAAACATATTTCTCCTTGCAAAACACAAAACAGTCAGGGCTCCTATAAGAAATAGTAATTTCTTTAAATATAGTTGTTTGAAGAGAGCACAGATTAACATTGAGCACTGTGGACTAACTTTAACTAATAAACAAGTAATACAAAAAAAAAAAAAAAATAAAGTAAATTTCTTTCTGAGATTACTAAAGACAATTTTTATTTTAGTTATCCTAGAACACTATTCATGTTTGGTAACCATGGCAACAGTTTAAGGTCGTACAATAACTCGACGATAACTAAATGGGGGAGGGGAATTCATACAAATCTATAAGAAATGTTTCTAGGAATTGGAAAGTTGGCGCACTAGACTTCGAACATGATGTTTCTCAGTTCGAATCCGACTGGACCTCACAAATTTTTATAATTTAATTATTGAATAAATATTTGAAAAAACTGTGTTAACATCAATTATCATGCAATATGTGCACTATTGGTTAAAAAAAAATGCATTTGAACTTGATTGGATGAATTAAAACTAATTTTATTAAAGATTTAAAATGTTTATAAGATGTATATCAGGAGAGTAATAGGAGGAATTTAATAAAAACCAACTAACCGTACTATAAACATATTTTATTTGACTAAAATTACTTTGTGTACATTTCGATTACATGGTAATAATCAGGTAAAGATGATTACCATATAATCAAAATGTGGTCTAGATAAAGTAATTTTAGAAAAATAAAATATTTTTATGTTGTGGTTAATGGGTTTTATTTAGTTAGTTAATTCACCATTGTATTTATTTGTTATTTCTGTAAAGGTATGGTTATTAATAATTTTACATTTAATATTGGTTTTTTTATTAACTTTTTAAATTTTCTGAACATGTTAATATTATAAAGTCTAAAGTTTGTGTTTTACGTAATTGGTTAAATAATGTAGTATTAGAGACTTTTTATTTAACAAATCTGGTAACTAATGATTTAAACCAGTATTTTGAAAATCATATTTAAAATGTACATTAGATAATGTTTTACAATTTTAAAATTAATTTCTTGTTATAGATATTGGGTTTATATTGTGCATAATAATTATTATTCCACAGTTGCTCGAGATAATAAATAATTAGCTGTAAAGATGAGAACACTTGACAGTTCATCCAATACTTCCCAGACGATTGGCGCATGAGCAGTATTAATTTATTTCTGAAACACAGTTTCGGAAAGTCTTTACAATGTAATGACAGCGAATAGTTATGGATCCACCGTGACCGATAAAGTCTATCCATAGATTAACAAAGTTGCTTGTAGAAGCGCATGTCGGTGCACCACCATCAGGGCACAGTTTGATAGCTCCCCGCTTTCTGCAGGGCGAACGATTAATGTCTGAACCAAAATGCCGTTATCCCGCTGTAGTCTGGCAGTAAATCAAATAAATTACATCAGCAAAGCGTTCAGAATCATACGTTTATCTCTAATTTTTATTGCGTTACGGCAGCATAACTCTTCTTGAACTATATTAATTAAAACAACCTCTTACCACAAATTCAACGAGTTTATTTTAACCTTATGTACATTTCGATCACAAAGTAATCATCTTCAGAGGTATTTTACAATAGGTGATCGAAATGTACATAAGGTTAAAATAAAATTGTTGAATTTGTGGTAAGAGGTTGTTTCAATTAATATAAACATTTACGCCACAGTTGCTTCAAGTTGTTATCTTCTTGAACTGTTAAACTCTTAAAGTTAATAAGATCTGATTTGTCATAAGAATCAGTTACTTATAATCAATTGGTAAAAATGTCTGTTCAATTGTAAATATGTTAAAAAAAATATGTTACTCTTTAATTATCTCTTATATATATATATATATATATATATATATATATATATATATATATATAAATGTAAGTCTCTACGCTTACTAAATAAAAAATCAAGCATATTTTTAGAATAAACTAATTCATTTCTGTCTTTTACAAACAGAGAGATTATATAAAATTGGGTGAAGGGGCTTGACTATAAATAGTTGCTACAGATTTGACATTTAAACGAAATCTTTGTTATAATTTAAATTATAAAAAAATACAAAATATTGATTTTAACGTCTAGAAATGGTGAAATGCCCCTGGCATGGCAAGTTCGGTTTGGCATATAGTAAGCTATAATTTAACTATTTGTTCGTTGGCGAAGCAACAATTTCAAAAATACCATCTACAAAAAAATAATTAAAAAATAGTAAAAAATTGACAGATATTCTTATAACTTTAAAATAACGCGTAAATACAAAATCGAAATTGATTTAATGACTGACCAACGCAGTTTTATTATCTCCGAAACATAAACCTTTAATTCAACAAGTTGGCGCTTGGAATCACAGATTTCGTTTTATACTTAGGGGTTCGCCAGTAATGACGGTACGGTGTTGATATTATTGCATACATTAGCTGTTTTAGAAGCCATTAAAGAAGACGTTGATTTTAAAAAAATACCAAATATTTATTGAATTACTATCCTGTTTTACGTTGTTGAAGCTGTCCTGTCCTTTAACGGTTGAGGTTTTGGGCGAAGGAGCAAAGAATGCAACAAAAAGAGGGACGAATGAATTAGAAAACTAGTTATTTCTTTTTCAGTGGAAATGAAAAGGAAACTAGATAGAGAATTGAAAACAGAAGATAGATGAAATAAGTAAATAGTACACAGACGAAATAAGTAAATAATACTCAGGAGGTTAGATGAAATAAGTAAAAAATACTCAGGAGGTTAAATGAAATAAGTAGAAAATACTCAGGAGGTTAGATGAAATAAGTAAATAATACTCAGGAGGTTAGATGAAATAAGTAAATAGTACTCAGGAGGTTAAATGAAATAAGTAAATATTACTCAGGAGGTTAGATGAAATAAGTAAATAATACACAGGAGTTTAGATGAAATAAGTAAATAATACTCAGGAGGTTAGATGAAATAAGCAAATAATACACAGGAGTTTAGATGAAATAATTAAATAATACTCAGGCGGTTAGATGAAATAAGTAAATAATACACAGGAGTTTAGATGAAATAAGTAAATAATACTCAGAAGGTTAGATGAAATAAGTAAATAATACTCAGGAGGTTAGATGAAATAAGTAAATAATACACAGGAGTTTAGATGAAATAAGTAAATAATACTCAGTAGGTTAGATGAAATAAGTAAATAATACACAGGAGTTTAGATGAAATAAGTAAATAATACTCAGGAAATTAGATGAAATAAGTAAATAATACACAGGAGTTTAGATGAAATAATTAAATAATACTCAGGCGGTTAGATGAAATAAGTAAATAATACACAGGAGTTTAGATGAAATAAGTAAATAATACTCAGAAGGTTAGATGAAATAAGTAAATAATACTCAGGAGGTTAGATGAAATAAGTAAATAATACACAGGAGTTTAGATGAAATAAGTAAATAATACTCAGGAGGTTAGATGAAATAAGTAAATAATACACAGGAGTTTAGATGAAATAAGTAAATAATACTCAGGAGGTTAGATGAAATAAGTAAATAATACTCAGGAGGTTAGATGAAATAAGTAAATAATACTCAGGAGGTTAGATGAAATAATTAAATAATACTCAGGCGGTTAGATGAAATAAGTAAATAATACACAGGAGTTTAGATGAAATAAGTAAATAATACTCAGAAGGTTAGATGAAATAAGTAAATAATTCACAGGAGTTTAGATGAAATAATTAAATAATACTCAGGAGGTTAGATGAAATAAGTAAATAATACTCAGGAGGTTAGATGAAATATGTAAATAATAAACAGGAGTTTAGATGAAATAAGTAAATAATACTCAGGAGGTTAGATGAAATAAGTAAATAATACTCAGGAGGTTAGATGAAATAAGTAAATAATACACAGGAGGATATGGAGAAACAAAACAACTAACAGGAAAGCCTTGTTACGATGGATTACAAATGTAGTGACAAAGGTAGACGTGTAAGGTGTACGGAAGTAAATTATAGAAAAAGGAAGAGAAGCCTTCTTTCGAAATTTAACAAAATATATACAAAACAATGAAGAATTTCACGAGCAAAAAGTTGAAACAAATAGTTCTATGATATAAAATATTATACACTCGCGAGTAGTAGAAACCTATATTTTAAATCTAAACAATGTGGCAGTATAATACCAGATCAAATACGTTTAGACAAGCTTTTTTAAAATTTTCACATATGTTATTAATAGATAGGTACATTATAAAAAGAAACAAGTGTTTTCTCTGTCGGCAAAAGATAATAGTCGTTGAAATTCGAAAACATTACTAATGAAAAACTAGTTTTTTGTTAAAGTAAAACAAACAATCATTGAAGTTGAATATTTACTCTCCAGACCCGTACGGACATTGGAAAAGAGTTAGAAACTGTCGTACAGTCAAGTTTAAGATAAAGATATTCTGTTTCATAGCAAGTTTCGCGCGCGCGCGTGTGTGTAGAATTCTTTAAAAGATTTTATGACAAGTTTCAAATTCTCAAACAGTTAAAATGTGATTGCTGTTAACAGGTGAGGCGTGATAACGCGTAGTACTTTTGTTCGAACAAGCTTCCTTTTTACATTTTATAACTACATACTCATATTATAAAGCCCGAATTGTATGTACGCTCACGCGCGCGTGTGTGTGTGTTTTATAAGCTGCCAACATTTCATATAATTACATGATAATTTTAATTGTAAATGTATTGCTATTACTTTTAATATTATGATTGTCGGGAAAACTACAAAGATCAGTTTTACTCTCTATATATCGCTATCAAATTACGTTAAAAATGTATGAAATCGTAGTATCACATACGATAAGGTCAGCCAAGTGATTTTAAAGTATGTTTTAAGTCCCATCTTCCTTTGCATATCCAACGAATGTCGATTCTGCAAAATCGACGAAATTTTACGTTAGTGGTGTGAATGGCTTTAGTATTGTACTAACGACGTTAGTACTGGGTTTATAATGAAATCCATTCTAACCGAGAACTTTAGTAGTCAAATACAGTGTTCTCTATTACTTAGAAACTCCTTAGAAGATTTACAGTTGTGTGTTTTAGTACTTTCAGGATACGTTTCTATTTTAAACATACTAATCACTATTTATGTTTTGCGACATTTGTTTATTGATTAGAATATAATTTTGAGGAAACTATTTGGTAAACAATAGTATTTAGAATATAAAACATTGATAATAAACCTGAATCTAACTACGAAGGTCAATACAACACATCCATATACATGCTTATAATGTCAGTAGACAATAATGTATGATATATTTTTAAACCCGTATAAATGCTATTATTCTTCACGAAAGTGGTATTCGGGTTGCAATAAACCAGCGACAAGGCGAAACGACACGACTTGTCAAGGTGTAGTAAAATATCGTCCAACCGCTTTTCTCTCACGGAAGACGTCTTTATTCTGTTAGTTGATGCATCCGAACAAAGTCTCCCTTTACCAAGTCCTCTAATGTTCTGCACATTTTCTTTTTACACATTTATAAGTTGGTAATACTCTACCAGCAGTTTTAAATTGTAAAATTTTAAATAATTTTAGCATATTATTTATATATAATAACTAATGCAAAGGAAAGTTACAACTTGCTTGTAATGACATTCTCTCTTAGTTTTATTTCCGTTAGAGTTTGAGACCAATAGAGTCTCTCTCTTTCACACACACACACACACACACACACACACACACACACACACACACACACACACACACACACACACACACACACACACACACACACACACACACACACACACACACACACACACACACACACACACACACACACACACACACACACACTTTAATGGTCCAAAGAAGTGAAAAAGTATAAGAGAAATTTTAAAAAAAAATTCCTGAATAATTATAAAATAAATAATTTGAAATGTTTTTTTCTCAACTTAAAACCTAAAAGTAAAGTAATTTTGAAAGAGGCGCGATGTAATTTACCAGTAACAAAGACCGTGTTTAATTAGGTCATACTTCAAATTTCACGTAGTAACACCATCGACATTTCATTTTGATCACTGGAAGAAATCTGAGAGAAATTAAAGATATGAAAAAATCGTTAAGTGTACCAAAACATAGAGGAATTGAAGTGAAAACAGATCATTTATTCCCAATGAACGGAGAGAGATATATAACGCTATTAGGTGGAAGAAGTGCAGAGTCAGGGATATCAAAAGCCACTTAGATGATAAGATGCTAACCGAGGCTAAGGCAGTCTAGAAACAACACGGAAGAAGGTACGATGTCAGGCTCAGAATTGTTTTTAAATTGTTATTGATAAATAGACAATGTGCGGCTAAAGGCAAGTGGTGAAGCCGAAATGTAGAATTCTTGTTTTCCTGAATGAAGTGTTAGGGGTATTCCCCCTAAAACTGAACATATAACATTGGTATTCAAAGTGCTTTCTATTTTCCAAATTTTAAAACGTACGTGCCGCGCATTGTTGCGTGGATGGTAAATTATAAAAATAAAATAAAAGTCATAATGAACTGTAAGTAAGTAGGGGTAAAGTGTGTTTTGAATGCCAAGATAAATATTAAGAGCAGTTAAATCAAGATTAAAAGTTTAAGAAGTTTTTAGAATTATAAATGTATTAGAGAAAAATTAGGCGAGAATATCGAGCCTTAAACAACAAACTTTTTCAAATTTATATAAAAATATGATCTAATTAAAACAAAACTATCAAGATAAAGAAGACATCCTGTGCGCCAAAAACAAAAAAGGACCAACGCGGAGCGAGAGTGAGGAGCCGAGAATGAGAGAGGGCGAGAGTTAGAGTCAACCCCCGTACCAAGGACAGACCGGATCTAGAATCAAAACACCGGACCAAATGTTATTCCAAAGAAAGGAAATGGACTGACAAAACAAGTTAGCGCTGTCTTTGGTTGTCTTTAAATTTTGATATATTGATTCATTAAATTTATTTGAGATTAAAACATTTTTTAATGAGTTTTAAGAAGAAAGATTTAAAATACATATTTTTCTTACTTTAAAAATCAATTTAAAATGTTGATTTTTGAACTTTTTTAATGACTTTAATAAGGCGAGATTTGCAAAGTAAACATTAATTTTCACAATTTCTTTAACTAAAACTACTAAAGGAAATAAGTTGAAATTTATAACAATACGAAAATAATTTCTCATTTGATATATGCACATGTTTAGATTTATTAGTGTGTTAGTGTGTATTAGAATGGTAATATTTCATGCCCCTTTTTATAAAATGTATGTGGTTTTCACAAATGATTTTTTTTAATGTGTTAGGTTTTGATGTCAAGATATTACTAATAGCTATAAATTCAGTAAAATCCAATTTAGAAAGTGGATAAGTTTATAAAAACGAACTTAGGTAAAAATTATAAAAATTTAATTTTGAAGGAAATAAATAAATTCAAAGAAGATAAAAGTTGATTAAATTATGTTTGAATAACACAATATTAAATCATTTGGGATTGTGTGAAAATATTTGTATATTAAATGTAAAATGTTAACATGTAAATTAGAGGTACATGTTTTTAAAAATTAAATTAAAATAAAATTTTATGAGAGTAAATGGGGGATTCGTTAATAATTTTGAAATAAAATATATGAATAATTTATGAAAACTAATGAGAGATAAATAGCACCACATAAGTAAAAAGAAGGTAGTTAAAACAAACGTTAGTTCAATATTGCATATATTTGGGGGTTATTATATAATTTGTTTATGATAAATCGTTACAGGTTGGAGTTGTTATATGTAATACAAATTAGAAAGTTAAATTTCTAGTTAGAGTTAAATTTATTTTTCACTAAACAAATGTCTTAAATAATTCTAAAATCTGTTCATTAAGCTATGTGATGCCTTTAAATAAAATATTCCCGATATATAGTGGCTCAAAGAATTAAATATCAGTAAGTTTGGATTTAAAGTCCAGTGACCGGATATCTGGCAGAATATGGCAAGCAGCGGTATAGGTTCTGGCTCGTGTCAGATCTGCTTGTTTCAAATTTTACCTGCGTCGGCGGTCTACAGGTAAGTTTGGATCCAGAGGGAAACAACGGCCAAGAGGTGGAATCTACGTGCACTGGGTAGGTAGACCGTCGCAATACACACACACACACACACACACACACACACACACACACACACACACACACACACACACACACACACACACACACACACACACACACACACACACACACACACACACACACACACACACACACACACACACACACACACACACACACACACACACACACACACACACACACACACACACACACACACACATACACACACACACTCACACACACACACACACACACACACACACACACACACACACACACACACACACACACACACAAAACACACTCGCGCGCACACGCAAACACACACACAAAAGACACGCGCGCGCGCGCACACACACACAAACACCCCCCCCACACACACACATATATATATATATATATATATATATATATATATATATATATATATATATATATATATATATATATATTCTATTTATTTGAGTCTAGAATAGCAATATTTATGGTTAGGGGCTGTGTTATGTATTTAAAATTAATATAGACTCATTTCTTTTATTTTAAACCCGCCGCCAAAGTGAGACAAAGCTCACCTGTGATAAGGTTTGTTCTGCCGTTAAACAGGCTGTGTGTTTAATATATATTTATTTTCTTATATAACTTATACACATATATACCTTATATTTACCAAGAGATACCGTTTTTCTACTGTGATCTTGTCTCCTTATTCTAGGTAGAGGCATAAGGACATGACAACAATCGTAGTGCTTTCCAGATAAATGAGATGAAGGGGGGGCAGAAATTACTCGTCTGAATCATTGTATATGTTATCAAGATGGAATGGCAACTGCATATACCAATGTTAGAATATAGTTATGTGAATGAGCCAGATAGTGTTGCTGAATGAATGTGGTGATATGTAGGCTACTGTATGCCTGTGTTTTATAGATGCTGTGAGTGTTCTGTGCGGTGTCAACCTATATATTTCACTGAGTTTCACAAGAGTCTCAAAGTACTTAAAGTGTTTTTGGTAAGAACCTGATGATGCTGTTGACATATTGGCGAAACGTGTTGGAGGTTCTCATTCTGCTATAGATAGAAAATCTTTAGTTATTGATATTTATTCACATTTTATTGGTTCTAATATTCCAGCTTACTTAATGCATAAATATCCTGTGTTACAAAAAGCATCCAAAGCAGGTAAAAACGTACAGAATTAAGCAGCTATACAATGCAACAATAATATTGAGAATATAGCCTATAACTCTTCTAAATAGGATAAGGTTCGTTTTCAAACTAAAATTAAATTAGATAAATGAATAAATTCATTAAAACGTAGCCACGAGTGAAGTTAAAATTGTATTCAACAGTCGCACAAAGTGATTTAGAAAGCATAGTTTTTGTTTAACAAGGCCGCAAGGCGAGGCCGGGCCATGGCGAAACCACGATACTTTGCCTGGGTTAAATCTAAATTAAAACCGCAAGTATAATATCCTGGGTCGGGTCGGTGAATTTCCGGAGACTGAATATTTCATTACGAAGTTTGTATCGCGTCAAAGCGGTTACTGCAGCGGCAAAGAGCTTGCGATAGAACATTTAGGACGAATTCCATCCCAGTGATGCTACAGAGACTGTGGTAAAAACCAGTCCCGAACAAAAAATAAAAATGAATGTAGTACTCATTACGAGGGTCACACATTCTAAACTAAATATAATTTGAGAAAGTACACCTTTAAAAAAGGGAATATTGGATAGTTGAAACACGAAATTTATAAAATAAAATGAAATAAAACAAAACTGTACACAACAAAAGTAAAATTAAACAAGAACGATGCTAAGAATAAAGTCAAACCTCAAATCGATGAGTAATGATAAACAAATAAATAAATAAATCAAGTTATATACGTTTAAAAAAATCAAAAGCTATTTGTTAAAATAGAAAAAACGAACCCAACAAAAGTATTAAATTACAGAACACATTAAAAAACTTAAACATTAAAATATTTACAAATATATTTTAATTAGAAATAAAATGAAAAAATAAGATCGTTTGTTAGAGCTCCAGTAGCGAGAATTTTTTACAAAGGTAATTTATAAAAAAATTAAGTTCAATTCTTACAAATAAAATTTTATTATACCGACTAGTTTCATTTAAGATGTCACCGACACAAGTGATTGACTAATACATATAGGCTCAATACATATATAATGGTGACGAAATTAGTAAATTAAATAAACTAGTAGCTAGTGTTAGTTGTGTCTAATTTTTTAATGTTTGCCTTAGGAAACAACAGTTTCGCTAAATTACATTATCACTAAATGTAATGCATGCAGTCAAAGTAATGTAATAAGATAAACTTACCAGGCATGATGGAGACCGTCTTTAGAGCCCTCAGCACCCTAAAGGTCCTCAAGCCTGCCAAGTTGCCGACTTCCATGCCTATAGTTGCGTAACCCGATGTTATGACAACAAAGTCCAGCCAGTTCCAAGGGTTCCGGAGATACGTGTACTTGTTAAGAATAAACCCTTTTGCTATGGATTTGATGATCATCTCTGCAGTGTAAATGGCCAGAAACATGAACCTGTACAGAGAACGTTTATAAATTGAAAACGTTTACACGTTTAAGGTGAGGAATTTTTTAGGTATATTGTTACTTAGTAGGGATATGAAAAATACATTAATTGTATACAATATAATTAATATATGCAATACGTTTTCTAATATTCTATACATGCTTCTTCCAAATTTTTATCTATAACTCATAATTCCCCTCATATCATTATCGTAAATAATTGATTTAATATTGGAGAGAGTTTTTCTATGGAATTTTTCATGGAATTTCTTTATGGAATTTTTATGTAATTTCTATAATACCGAGTTATAGGTAAAATGTTATGTTTTACAAAACTAGGTACCACTGAAGTACCACCGAAGTACCAGTAAAGATTTGTATGCGTCCCTTAGCTTGTGTAATAAGGTAGTTTTAATCATTTTAATAATCTTGTGGTCTCTCTTCTTACTTTCATTCGGTTAAACTTAGTTCTTGTTTTTGTGTTTACAGGCGTTTCATTCAACACACCTCACATTATCAGGAGTGTGTCAGATTTTCCCGAGATTTCTCGCTAGCCAAATTTAAACATTATGTTTATATTCTTCTTCCCACTATTTTCAAATATCTTGACAAATAGTTAAGATAAGGAGTAGGCTATACATGTGTTTGGTGTATTTCATTTATTTATTTTCTAGTTTTAAGGCGATGACCCACATGACTTACTATAGTCCACGAATATAATTAAGACTAAAGATTAAGTAGAAAGGAAACACCATGGTAGAGGATGTTGAAGGATCATTGTATTACTTAGTGTTCGCACTTAAAATGTACCTATTCTATATCGGGTCCATATAGGATTCTTAACATTTTAAGCCCCCTTGTAGCATGGGTAACAACGGCAACAATTAAAACACTTAACTCTAAATCTCACTACACATTAGTTTATAAAAACAAACACACTAGTTTATTAAAACAATCAGACTTGTTTCGACGACGAAGACGACTTCATCAGTTCTTGGCTACTACTACGTACTAAGTTAGATGAAATTTAAAAGGGTATATTGGTCTCTTTAGTATTTCCTAATAATACAAAATTATGGAATTATGTGGTCTGCGTATCTCACCTTAGGTAGGCCCACTTTCAAACGGTGTAAAAACATGTGTCTACAGGCCGCCTGGAGTATTTAAATGTAACACGTACAAGAAATAAAACAATGTTGTAACTTTATGTGCATGGTTTTAATGAACTATATATTCTGGAAAACGTGACTTAAATCTGAAGATGTAAGTCTTTATACATCCGAAGTTGTGTTGGAAATGTCGTGTAAATGTTTCTATTACAGAAATGATGATGACTATTCGATTAGCTGTTTGGAATTAAATTGAAGAAATACCTTGTTTTGTCATTTTCTTCCTACGCGAAGCTCGTCAGCCTAATGAGTGGCTTTACACAAGCACAGACAAAGTCATCAGGCGGGATCAACTCCGCAAACCCTACGGCTGACGTCATGGCTCGGTTTTATCATAGTACTCGCCCGGCCTAGATACATCTAAACGACGTGCTTCGAATCAATTACTTAATGCAACGCTCTTGTACTCCACAAGTGTAGGGTTTGAAATCTACTGTAGAAATTTAACAAGTTTCTTTTGTTTGAGTTTAAGACGCTACCAACAGATGTTACGCAAATTAACCCAACACATATACAAATTGCTATATGAAATCATATTTTTACTCAATTTAAAAGCGTTTTCTAGAAGAATTCAGTATTCAATTTAATATAATTTCTTTGTACTATGACGCTTCACTTAGCACAGTAAAGGTCTACTGTGACAGAAACCATTACGTCAATCGGAGTATTTGCACCGATATTAATAATTCTAATACTACAATTTAAGTGATTGAATTATTGGTCGGAAAAATATAATTTTTAATGGTAATTTTTAAAAATCAATCGAGCTACAAATGTGCCAGAAACCTTCACGAGAGTGTACTTAACAAGTTTTCAATGTTTCATACTATTCGAATTGATGTGTAGTAATGCATAAAGCACATACAGACATTAATTTATATACATATTATATTATCAAAGTAAATTAAGTGATAACATATGATTTCACTAAGCAGCTGATTTTATGTTGTATTTTAAGTTGAAGAAATCTGTTTTAACACAAAGGTTATGATTCTTTATTCATTGCACATTATTGTTACAATGATTATTATTTATTATTATTACTAAAACTCGGAGGGACCTTATCGGTGTAGAGCACTTAGCTGTAGCCTTTGTACTCTCTTCCCATCCCTACCACAGGACTAGCTTAGTGGATACCTACCTCTTTGCAGAAATCAAGTACCCACCTGATGCTAGATCTTCTGATATCCTCTGGTGTACATACCTGCCAGCCAAACCAATTTCTCCTTGCAGCTCCCAAAGCAGGACACTCACAGAGTACGTGGATTGGGCTTTCCTCTTGGTCCTCGTCGCATCTCTTGCATACAGGGGACCTAGATTTCCAATTTTGTATTGGAACCCCCTCAGATTCCCATGGCCTGTAACCAGCTCTACAGTAGCCCTGAGTTGATGTCTACTTAAGGATAGTAGTTCTTTGCCCCACACATCTCCTGAGTAACCCCACAGTACCTTGGATTTGTTACACCCCAAGGTAACATTCCATTCTTCCCTGCACAACCTGTCTATATGTGCTATGATCCTCTTGTGCCCCTCCCGAGGCGGCATGCCCACTGCCCTCAGCAACGGTCCTTGGGTTATACACCCTTGTTTTGCTAAGGCGTCAGCTCTCTCATTCCCTATCCAGCCAGAATGTCCTGGAATCCAGGTTAGGTTTAGTGAATTATGCTTACTCAGCTCTGCTAAAGAAGCCATAGTCTCAGCCACCAACCTAGAGCTGGTACTAGACTTACCTAAAGCCTTCAGAGCTGCCTGACTGTCCGAGCAAATCCAGATGGTCTTGCCCCTCCTGCCAGACCCTATTATTTCCTCAGCACATAGTTTGATCGCGAGCACCTCCCCCTGGAAGACAGAGTTGTCGTCCTCCAGGCGATGACAAAATCTGTCTTGGTGTCTCGGTCCACTAAATCCTGCTCCCACTCCTTCCTTCATCTTGGACCCATCGGTGAATCAGATTTCACCATGTCTGGGTCTATACTTCGCCCATGCCTCTCTTGCAGGAATAAGAATTTTGTAGTTTCCTTTTTCCCATTTAAGAGACAGTATCTTATCCTGAGGTTCTATCCAGAGCTCCTTCAGTGAATCCCCAAATAGCTGTTTATGAAGTTTGCTACCTGTCTTCCACTGCCCAGTACAGCTTAGCCGGTATGCAGTTTTCATTGCCTCCATCCTAATTTGAAGACTCAAGGATGGAAAACCCAACATAACCCTCATGGCCGCACATGGTGTGCTTCTCCTTGTAGCAGTTATGCCTCTAAGGAAGAGCCCCTGCGCGCGGTCCAGCATTCTTTTACTTGTTTCTTTCTGTGCCCTGTCCCACCAGACGATAGAGGCAAAGACCAACCTCGGCACCACAATGGCGGAATAAATCCAGTTCATTTGACGTGGGCCCAAACCCCATCTCGTGCCTATTGCTCCTCTGCATTGCCAGAACGTAGCTATGGCTTTTCTGCACTTATCCTCCAAATGCTCACGCCAGAGTAGCTTCATATCCAGAATAACTCCCAGATATTTAGCACTCTCAACGTAGCTTATTTTAGTATTACCAACTTCCATCATCTCCAGCGATTTAGTTTTATATCGCCTAGTGAAGATGAGTGCCACAGATTTCTCTCCTTGAATGCATAGTGCATTCTCCCTGCACCATGCTTCTGTTACCTTGAGTGCCTCTTGAAGCAGGTCTTTGAGGACCTCTTCAAATGGTCCCCTAACAAGGATAGCTATGTCATCCGCATATCCTACCACCTTGACACCCATTCTACTGAGTGTCCTTAGTAGGCCGTCCACGACAAGGCTCCACAGCAAAGGGGATAACACTCCACCCTGCGGGCAGCCCTCCGAGACCATCCCATTTATCGTGCACCCCATCCAGGATGCAGTGCTTATCCGGTTTTCCAAGGAACTCATATTCCAATTTATAATTCCATCAGAAATCCCATGATCCATAGCTGCTCTCTTGATGGCCAGTCTAGAGGTACTAGTAAAAGCCCCCTCCACATCAAGAAAAGCCCCAATACATATTCCCTTCTTGTTGATCTGACCCTTAATAAAGTCTACGACCGACAACAGCGCAGTCTCCACTGACCTACCAGTTCGGTAGGCGTGTTGGTCCTAATGAAGCGGATACTGCTTCAAAGGTCCCTCCTTCAAATAGTAGTCCACCAGCCTTTCCAATGTCTTTAACAAGAAAGATGTGAGGCTGATAGGTCTGAAGTCCTTTACCTCTGTGTTACCTTTCCTCCCCGGTTTGGGGATAAAGATAACCTTCGTTTTGAGCTGCTGCCCAGGCGTGTAACCCAAGGCAACACAGCCTCTGAGTAATCCTGTCAGTGGCCCTATTATTTCCTCCAAGCAATTTTGTAGTAGTGCTGGAGTAATGTTATCTAATCCAGGCGCTTTAAAAGGCATCACATCCCACTAAGATTCCTATATTCCTCTCCCTGCAGTACCGAACTAACTTACGTAATTCTGCAGGGGGCGATTCTCTACTGTGGGCGCAGTAAGTGGAGGCCACGATGAACTCCCTGCTCTCACTTACCTCGCCCTTGCCTCGAATTCTAACCACCGCAAGGTCTTTAGTTGAGAATTCTTGAATCAGCGTGGCTTCTAGTCCTCTGACTATCACACATGCTCTGTGCCCCTCATGTTCCCCACTTGCGTAGGTGCGCCCAGCTGCAGTCAGACCCCTTATACGGTTCCCGACCAGCCACGGTTCTTGCACCAGCGCAAGCGCTGGTAATGTGTGCCTCACATTTAAGCACCTGGTTAGGACCACGGAGGCGCTTTTACTGTGATGCAAGTTGATTTGCAGGATCATTGCTCGAGGGTCAGCCATCTCCAACTGACCCCTACGCCTTCTCCTGATTCTCTCTCTCGCCCTCCTCTTCCAGGTCCTTAGAGTTCCACTTAAAAGTGACCTCTGCAGTCCCCAGGAAGGCTTTCCCATCTCTTGCCTTTAATAATCTGGCCGATGCCTCATTCAATCCTAGGCAGAGGAGGCTTGCAGGTCCCCGCTCAATGCACTGTAGGATCTTCCACTTCGAAGTGTCAATTTCTGGGTTTTGCATCCCGATGAACTTGACCAGCTGAGTGGCCTCCCTTTTTGGTGGTGGTACTAGCACCGTCACTTTCACCCTTTTGATCAGTTCATCAGGCAGTACTAGCCTTGCCTGAGTCCCGTCCTCGAGCTTAACTGACGGTACCACTTCACTCAGCCATTTTGCCGATTCCTCCTCAGCACAAATAAATGCTGCGGAACAAAACCTCCACTAGGAGTGTCCAGAATCCGGTCCATGACGGTGCCCTTAAGGTGGTCGAACGCCGCCATCTCCATCCTCACGCCTACACTATCCCCAAAGGTCACAAGAACCCTCGGAAGGTTGGCGGAGATCGCCGAGAAAGACGGCCCTCCCGACCAAGCAGGCCTAGACCTCTTGACCTCCGACTCTGGAGTAGGATTAGAAGTACTCCTTTCCTTCCTTTTCCTCTCTCTCTTTTGTCGTACTAAAGTCCTACCTGATCCATTGGCTTCCGGGACGACAGGGCGGGTTCTAGCCCCAGCCTCTGTCAAACCCTTCCGCTGCCCGGATCGGTGTTTCCTCAAAGGGGGTGGCGGTGGTTCTCTGCCCTCCGCCTCCGCCTTCTTTGCTTCCTCATGGTAGGAAAGCCAGAGTGCTTTCCTCCTTTGTGCACCACTCATTCTTCCTGTTGCCTTCGCAGCTGGACTTCCATCTGTCTCTACGGGGGCCGAAGTCACCTCCATAGGAACAGATTTGTCGGTAGGTTCTAAGCCCTGACCAGTTAAATTTATTTTTTTCTCTGCCATGTGTGTTCCCACGAGCAGCTAGGGAAATAAAGGTCCGCCGCCGCAGAGCCCCGCTTACGGCGGTAAGGCGGCTTAAGTACTCAGGGGTGGCGCCAGGTGCCCCTGAGGCTCCGTTAAAGACCCTCCTTACCCTGAGGGCCACGAATCTACATCGGCACGGATCGCATAACACCTTCAGATCGGGGGTGTAAGTGTCCATCCAGACCACCAACCTGGATGAGGGGTGCTTCTTGGTTGCCGCCCGCAAGGGAAGGGCAGGGCGAGAGCCGGGCAGATAACAACCCTTCAGGTGCTAGGACTGGCCCCTTTTTTTGAGCCGCCTTCATGCACTCACACAAATGCCTAGACTTCCCGTTTATAGGGAGCCACATACGTACAGCTCCGCTCCACCCGTCCCCCACGCCCGGATTAAGCCTCTCCACCACGTCAAGGTCATGCAGCCCATAGGAGAGGTGTTACAATGATAATAATAATAAATTTTTTAAATCAGTTAAATCAGTTTAATCGGCTATATATAAATTTATTTAGATCTCTGTTAATTCAATATAAACATGGCATTGGCTTGCACGCTTTTACTCCAATTTTTGAAATAATGTTATTCAACTTCACTATCCACCTATATTGAAATATACCTACGAAGTATTCAGTCAGGGTAGATTTGGTTATAGTTTTATACAACATTACTATATACTTATATTAAAATATACCTACGAAGTATCCAGCCAGGATAGATTTGGTTGTAATTTACTGCATCGACAATAAGTCTAAATATTTACCAAAAATACAACCAAATCTATCCTGACTGGATACTTCGTAGGTATATTTTAATATAGGTATATAGTAAAATTGTATACTATTACAAATCTGCAATGTTGTATAAAATTACAAATGCGCACCCGGTTCACCCTATAGGCATACACGCGTTTATAACCTAACATTTAAAATGTGAAAAAAGTAACTTTCCGTACTTTCCGCGGGAAAAAAGTTAATATTCGTGTTCTACACATTAGAACTAGTAATATAATAATAAACAAATGTTTTAACACCAACGTCATTAAGACTATATTTTTACCCATACATTTCTATAATCAAAACCTGAAAAATAAAGAAAAATACAGTTTCATGCTAAAGACGTTTTCAAGATAATCTGAATGAATTGAAATACAGTAATTATAGCATTAAAAACACAAGTAAGAGTATATTTCTTAAAATTAAGATTTTAATTATTTATACTGAAACTTTACACAAAAAATAATGAAATAAATATCGTTATTTTTCAAAATGAATCCTCTAGTATTTATTTAGCGAATGGCTTTAGAAATGTTTTATCGATTTCACTGTTTAGATTATCCTAAAATATGACCTTCGAAAGTGGAAAATCGCCAATTAAATGTGTGGATATTTATTTGACAATATTTGAGCAGCATGTTACAAATAAATCCACAAAAAATGTTTCCAAACGTTTGAAGAGACTTTGGTTGAGATATAAGAATAAAAATACGGAATGATCACAGAGTTGTAAGAAATATTGCCTGAAGTGTTAGTGTACATAATGTCAATATGCTACTGTAGAGGCCTCGTCCTCAGCTCTCGCAGGAGAATGACGCTGACTAGAAAAGTCAATGATGACACACTTATATTAAGAAATATGATAGCACAGTTTAGCCAGTTTTTATAAAAATCAGTTTAAGAACTTTCTAAGGCAGTATCATATACTCTCGCCTCTGGATCTCGGTTGAAAAATACTTTTTTAATTTTAAAAACACCGTAATAATAACGACACATAATAATTTCAACTATACTTAATTTAATCAATTAGAAACTATTGTGTTTTGTTGAAATTGTGTATGTGACTGAAAATCAAAACAAAAACGTAATTTCAGCAACTGCGTTGAAAAAGATGTATAGATATTTATTTATTTTACAAAAATATTAAATTAAATAAAATATTTTGCGAGCTTTAGGGGAAGAGAGCTTTCGACTAATAAAGAACTTGTAGTTTCTTTAGCAACGGATTGCTATATTTCTCATTTCTTTCCCAGGTGTGGTTTACTTTCGTCTGCTGACATCCGTCTATTGAAAATAAACTACGATAAAGACAGCATTTAAAACCAAATCTTTTCGTCACCTGAACTACAAATTCTTTTCTAATCTTACAATAGAGAAAAAGCTATAAAGAAAGCTGTATTCATTAATTACATTACGATATAGCAGGTAAAAACGGATGATTGAATATAGTAGGTTGTTATATGTAACCAAGCATAATATTGACGGAATAACTGTGATATACGGGTATTGCCAACACCAATATTGCAAAGTAAATTTAAATTTGTTCTACTTAGCGCAAGTCACGGGTAAACAAAGATCTCTTGAGGTTCCTTGTCAAAATAAGGTATGGAATAACTTTTACTTAGGATTAAACATAAAATTCCAGTTTTATTGTTATTTATAATCCCTTTTTAAGCTTCAAAATTTAAGATTATAAAAGGTAAATTGTTCACACACATCTTCATTAACGTGTGATTGCAATGTACTGTAAAGGTTTATGATAACATTTAAAAAACTGTCAGTTGTTTCCTTTTGATTTGTGTAAAACGGCCACTGCAGGAATCTCCGTACTGTTTTCTTACGGTTTATTTAGTAAAGAAATCTGGAATTTCCAACACAAAGTGTAACTATAACCTCCTCTATACCTCCTCTATAGAGGGGATATAAATACTATATAACTACCAGTCTATTGTTTAAACACAAATAGACCTATAATCTCACTTCGACCATCCGATTAAGTTAAATATTTGGAATTAAGGACGTTATAATTCCATTCCGTTATTTTCTCAGGCCAATAACCTTTAATTCTGTCTGACGCCTTGTTGCGTTGACCCGAATTGCAATTGCTGGGCAATTTAATATTTTTATTTAGAACTCTTTGCGAAACACTTGTAATCGTCAAGAAATAAACACTGCACTGTTTGTGTTATTATATTCCATTATTCCTTTTTAGATAATAGGAAATAAGTGTAAAAGATCTGAGAAGGTTAAAAGCTATCAAAGACATGTTGAAAATGGAAAACCACTTCAAAGGCGATGAAAGACAAGATTAGCAAGCAAATATATATTATTTAAGAATAATCAATAGCAGAGGTAATTCTGTAGAGAGAAATGTACTTCAAACAATTTTAATTATAAAGTAAAGTCATGTAATTACTCAAGAAGTTTATAAGAATGTAAAAGCATAACTTTATAGAAATATTTAATAGCTAAATGTTTCTTAGATATTTTAAATTCCTATAGAAAAGGATTACTGATTACAACTCATGGTAAATTATTATCTTAGCCTTGTAATTTAAAATTTGAATTTCACAATACATCATATTATATTTTACCATAAAATTTTATATAATTGTATTTAATATTAAATATAAGTTAGTTGACGTCATCAAGAAATCAGTATAGGGTATTATATAACTATGTTTAGCCATGCTGTATTATGAATTTTTATAAGTTTTTTAGACTTACATTTTAACCTGTTGTCTGTTTTAAATAAGTTTTACCTGATAACAATACAGGACGTTACCTACCTTACCAGTTGCGATAAAGATCCTTTGTATAAAACCATATCAGATAATCGACTTTACCATATTTCTGTACATACAAAGAATATCTGAATATTAAAATATTTCTCATTGAAGAATATAATCTTCAAATAATCTCTAAACGAAGATAAAAAGATCTGTCAGTATATAATTCGTCATTTTTTTCGTAAATCTTCGGACATAATTCTTGGTCTCCGGATTGTAACATACTTTTTAGATTTTTTTTTTTTTTTTTTTTTTTTTTTTTTTTTTTTTTTTTTTTTTTTTAAATAAATAAAACTTCTAAACCACAAATAACATTTTATTTAAACCTTATGTACATTTCGATTGCCCAGCAATCATCTTCAGAGGTATTTAAAAAATACAACTAACTTTAAACAACATAATACAACAAATATATAGGCTTAAACCGGCAACTACTTCGCCACGCCCCTTATTTAAAAAACTAGTACGACCAATCACGTTGCAGTAAATACCCCCTCTACAACTTGGTCTGGTCTTCCCCCTCTCGTGGTGAAGAGTTACCGTTACAACTATTTCAATTTTACTAAAAAACAATAATATTCCTTATTAGCAAAGTTATAACTATCTCCTAATTAATGAATATAACTGAGATTTAGGGATAGGCCCTTTATCACAATTTAATAAATTATTTTCGTCATATTTGTGAATGTACAAACTTTCAAAACAATTCAAAAGACCTTTTGAATTAACATTTTTCAATAATTTTAGATCATTTAATTCTAAAGTGTGTTTAGTGTTTAGAATATGTTCTGCAACACTAGATTTTTCAGGTCTTTGAAATTTTATATGGCTAATATGTTCATTAAATCTGGTTAATATTTTCCTTTTCGTTTGGCCAATATAAATTTTACTACACGAATTACAATTTATTTTATAAATCCCAGATTTATCTATCATCTTAATTTTATCTTTAGGGTTACCTAATACATTTTTTAAGCTATTTAAGCTTTTGTAAGCTACTTTTAAATTTACCTGTTTAAAAACTTTATCTAGACCTTTTGTTAAATCCATATCAAATGGTAGGCTAATGAATTTATTTTTAACATTTTCTTTTTGTGTTATTAAGGTAGTAGAATCGTTTCTAAACTTTTTTAATTTTTGTTTCCTCAATATATTATCTATTATTTTAGGATCATATCCATTGAATTTAGCGATCTCTTTAATTCTGGCCAACTCACATTTAAATCTATTTTTATGCAATGGAATAGTAATTAATCTATTAACCATAGTGCTAATTTATGGGATTTGCAATGGTTAGAATCTACCGGGATATATCTATCATTATTTGTATGTTTCCTATATATATCAAATTCAATTTTATTATTATTTCTAAAACATAATACAACAAAAAACGGTAAACATTTATTTTGCTCTATTTCAAAAGTAAATTTAATGTTTTTATGTTCATTGTTAATTAATGATAAGAAATGTTCTACGTTAAACTCTTTGGTATTAAAAATTTGCTAAAACATCATCTACATATCTAATCCATACTCTAGGAAAATACGGGAGTTTGTTTCTTAATTCCTTTTCAAAATTTTTCATAAAAAGTTCGGCTATGAAAGGTGATAAACTATTCCCCATAGGTGTACCATCTTTTTGTTGGTAAAACACATTGTTAAATGAAAAATAATTCTGAGTCATACAACATTTAGTTAATTTTACATATTCGTTAACTTCATTAATCTCTATGTTATTTTCAATTAAAAATTCTTTTAACAAAATTAATGTTTCAGCAACTGGTATGCTTGGGAATAGTGAACAAACGTCAAACGATACAAATATTTCGTCTTCAGTCAGTTCAATATTTTTCAATTGAGCTGGCTCAATAAAAAATACAGGAGAGTTTATAAATAAATTGAAAAATATTGAACTGACTGAAGACGAAATATTTGTATCGTTTGACGTTTGTTCACTATTCCCAAGCATACCAGTTGCTGAAACATTAATTTTGTTAAAAGAATTTTTAATTGAAAATAACATAGAGATTAATGAAGTTAACGAATATGTAAAATTAACTAAATGTTGTATGACTCAGAATTATTTTTCATTTAACAATGTGTTTTACCAACAAAAAGATGGTACACCTATGGGGAAAGTTTATCACCTTTCATAGCCGAACTTTTTATGAAAAATTTTGAAAAGGAATTAAGAAACAAACTCCCGCATTTTCCTAGAGTATGGATTAGATATGTAGATGATGTTTTCGCAATTTTTAATACCAAAGAGTTTAACGTAGAACATTTCTTATCATTAATTAACAATGAACATAAAAACATTAAATTTACTTTTGAAATAGAGCATAATAAATGTTTACCGTTACTTGATGTATTATGTTTTAGAAATAATAATAAAATTGAATTTGATATATATAGGAAACATACAAATAATGATAGATATATCCCGGTAGATTCTAACCATTGCAAATCCCATAAATTAGCAGCTATTAACACTATGGTTAATAGATTAATTACTATTCCATTGCATAAATTAGATTTAAATGTGAGTTGACCAGAATTAAAGAGATCGCTAAATTCAATGGATATGATCCTAAAATAATAGATAATATATTGAGGAAACAAAAATTAAAAAAGTTTAGAAACGATTCTACTACCTTAATAACACAAAAAGAAAATGTTAAAAATAAATTCATTAGCCTACCATTTGATATGGATTTAACAAAAGGTCTAGATAAAGTTTTTAAACAGGTAAATTTAAAAGTAGCTTACAAAAGCTTAAATAGCTTAAAAAATGTATTAGGTAACCCTAAAGATAAAATTAAGATGATAGATAAATCTGGGATTTATAAAATAAATTGTAATTCGTGTAGTAAAATTTATATTGGCCAAACGAAAAGGAAAATATTAACCAGATTTAATGAACATATTAGCCATATAAAATTTCAAAGACCTGAAAAATCTAGTGTTGCAGAACATATTCTAAACACTAAACACACTTTAGAATTAAATGATCTAAAATTATTGAAAAATGTTAATTCAAAAGGTCTTTTGAATTGTTTTGAAAGTTTGTACATTCACAAATATGACGAAAATAATTTATTAAATTGTGATAAAGGGCCTATCCCTAAATCTCAGTTATATTCATTAATTAGGAGATAGTTATAACTTTGCTAATAAGGAATATTATTGTTTTTTAGTAAAATTGAAATAGTTGTAACGGTAACTCTTCACCACGAGAGGGGGAAGACCAGACCAAGTTGTAGAGGGGGTATTTACTGCAACGTGATTGGTCGTACTAGTTTTTTAAATAAGGGGCGTGGCGAAGTAGTTGCTGGTTTAAGCCTATATATTTGTTGTATTATGTTGTTTAAAGTTAGTTGTATTTTTTAAATACCTCTGAAGATGATTGCTGGGCAATCGAAAAGTACATAAGGTTTAAATAAAATGTTATTTGTGGTTTAGAGGTTTTATTTATTTAAAAATAAACATTACGCCACAGTTGCTTCATATAGTTATTCTTTTTTGAGATTTTCAATACGATGACGCACAAACTTCCGATTCCCCTTCGTATCCATATACTGGAAAGTAAAACGTTTCACTTCACAAACCTTAAAAAGAAAAAAGCTGTAAAGTGGACAGAATTAAAGGAATAAATTTATCTATCTGGATTAAAGACTTCATCAGTGTAAAAAAATTAAAACCTTAAAACAAAAAAAAGCTGAAATAACGCGGAGCTTACAATCCGGGCCTACGTAATAAACCTTTTTTCAAATGTATTTTCACGCTGTTTTTTTTTTTTGTTGAACCAAATCTTCCACTAGACAAATTTCTAATATAATTTATCCATTGCAAGAGAAGAGAAATCGCTAAGCACATGCAGTGTGCGCCAGAGAAAGCTTTGAAACGGAAAGCAAAATCATTCTATTCAGTCCATCCATCCATCCTTATATTTAAAGCGAGCATAATGTAAGGGAAATTTGTTTTACCTATCTCTTGCGTAAAATAAATCACATTAAAGAAACACTTGAAGCAACCGCTTGGAGATGAAAGATCAGGGGCCTTCAAAAACTTTGAGAAAAAATAGATTTGTTTTGACTAATAATTATTTTATGAATCGAATATAAAATCCAAATATCGCAAACTATTTTTATTTACGATAAGTCCCTTTATGTTATGAATTTCATTTCAATGAAACTTATATTTAGATTATTTTCACCTACATTTAAAAAAAACTGCTTTAATTTAAATTTTACTTTAAACACATTTCATATTATTTAATATTAATTTCACCCTGAAATACAAATTAATTATATTTAAGTTCTTGTAATTTAAAATACATTAAATTATACGTACACTAATATAACTGCAAAATAGGCGAAATACAAATTTACTCACATCAGACAAATGCGTTTATTCTGTCCAATTGCAGACTATTTCCACAAGCCTAACTAAATTACTCCCACAAGCCTAATTTATTTGTTTTCACTTTGTATCGACAAGTGTTAGAATATTTGAACGATAAATAATATTAGCCAACTTATCCGAACCACTTCCTGTTCCATAAAATGTATGCAACATTTTAAAATATGCCTTAACCAATACATTTGTATTTTTAATCCACATCAACAAATAACCTCCTACTGTATTTTTCCCTTAACAAACTATCAATTCAACGTATCTAGCCCCCAAAAAAGTTTCCGTTTGCCATTTCGTCTAAGCTTTTCCAGATACCTTCGCCCCATATACTTTAACTCAATTACTTTGAACTGGTCTTTTTAAAAGAAAAAAAACACTGATTACTAATTATAAAACTTTTAATTATTTTTTAAATCTTTGAGAGGTTCCTTTTTGCGAATTAAAAGTGTACAGTTTAATTTCAAGTTTTCAAGTAAACTCTAACTGTTTTCTTAAAGTTAATTTAAACAAATTGAGAACACTAAAATTGAATAAAATAACTCGAGACGTCACCAACAAAACATATACAATGTCGATGAAGTTAACAAATCTCTTTCTAATTTGATTTAAAGCGTCAGTAAAATCTAGTTTGAAAGGAGTTCATTCCAAGAAAATTCTTTGTAATTGAAAGAAACTTTATTTAGATAATGTATACTTCTTTTCCTATATTGTTGAATATCGGATATCGTAATGAAATAGGAATACGTTATTCTAACAATTTGACAATTTATCAAATAACAAGTTAAAATATTTAGAAAAGTAGTCAAGTTATAGCTGCACAGGCTTACACATTCGACTTTGTTTACTAAACATGTTATTTAGACATAGCCAGACCCCTATCTACGTACAGCAAAAACCACTCTTCCCATGTTCCTAATACCCACTCTAGTAGACACAGAAGTCATGCATCTATTAATCCTCCAATCAAGATTGATAGCTATCTCCCAAAGTCTGAGGATAATCAGGACCTATTTAAAGATCTGCCCACAATTCAACCTTCTCAGCTTACATTTAAAATAGAGTTAGCAAACACATAAACCTCTACAGACCTCAGTAGAGGGTTGAGTCAAAATTATAAAAAGTAAATAGTTATAAGATTGTTAAGTACTTTGCAATACACAAGCATTCAACAGATTCTTGTCTCATTCCACCCTCAACTCAACCCTCCTATTTTACAAAAGGAGCGAGCATACACATAAGCCTCAACGAGCCTTGGTAGAGAGTACAGTCATGATTCTATTTTTCATTGATTCTTCTCTTTCCCTTCTCCTTAAAAGTTCCCATGACCTTCAATAGATTGTATCATGATTCTGGCAAGCTGACGTTACAACAAACAAAGACACATTAGATCCTTTTCTAACCCCCCCCCCCTTGCAACACACCTTTTTCATTTAACACGCTTCAAACATGGGTAACAATGAGACATTTCAGCAGAGACCAAGTAGAGAATAGGTTTATTTCTCGTAAGTTCCAAGCGATCATGCTTACATTTTCTAATACCTCCTAAAAATGAGCTAGCAAAGACACAAACTTCCATGATCCTCAGTGGAAGTTATATTAATGATTATGGTAAGCTCATGGCACATTATAAGAAGATACATCACGTCCTTTTCACAAACCCATCTACAGTGCAACCTTAACCTACAGTGCACTTATATATACAACTCATACTATTGCAACTCATGTAACATACTTGAAACATCGCTAAGAATGGGACATTTCAGCAGAGACCAAGTAGAGAATAGGTTTAATTCTAGTAAGTTCCAAGCGATCATGCTTACATTTTCTAATACCTCTTAAAAATGAGCTAGCAAAGACACAAACTTCCATGATCCTCAGTGGAAGTTATATTAATGATTCTGGTAAGCTAATGGCACATTATAAGAAGATACATCACGTCCTTTCCACAAACCCATCTACAGTGCAACCTTAACCTACAGTGCACTTATATATACAACTCATACTATTGCAACTCATGTAACATACTTGAAACATCGCTAACAATGGGGCATTTCAGCAGAGACCAAGTAGAGAATAGGTTTAATTCTGGTAAGTTTTAAGCGATTATGCTTACATTTTCTAATACCGGGTTCTATCCTCAATTAAAGATTGAATTGAAATAAAACTCTTTGAAAATACGTAGTAAAAGAAAATAATTTAATATTGAGTAAAACCTACATAATAGCCCGTGAATATTCTAGGCAACTATTATAAACATTGTGATGAGGTTGCAAAGCTCAGAACAAGCACATAAAGGAATTATGAAACTGCATATCGTAACTCATACGTGGTGCAAGTGTAATTACTTAACATAAACCCTATGTGTTAGTTAAATTAAATACTTGTATTTCATAAGAAATGGTATCAGCCTGTTATAATTATTGTAAGATACATGGTACATACAACCTAAAAAAAACGCAGACTGGCCTGAATAAAAGAACAAGATATGAAATTAAATCCAACCAAATGGCTGCGGCACTGAAGGAAACTAACGCCGTGGGGTAACGTGTAACTAGTTCTATTTGCTTCATGGTCCGAATGTTCCTGTTTAATTAAAATCCTAATACGAACGCTGTAATTGCCTTCCATTCTGAATTGCTCATTACACTCGAACAATAAATACGCTGCTGTGTCTAATAAAGAATAGTACAGATAAAGTACATAAACCTGGAAAGACAGCGTTAGAATTTTAGATAGCACCAGTTACCACCCGAGCCATAGTTATCTCATTTTCGTCAGTAAACATACCTGTAATGGGAATCAATCTACATTTTGTGTGTATGTGTGTGTGTGTGTGTGTGTGTGTGTGTGTGTGTGTGTGTGTGTGTGTGTGTGTTTGTGTGTGTGTGTGTGTGTTTGTGTGTGTGTGTGTGTGTTTGTGTGTGTGTGTGTGTGTATGTGTGTGTGTGTGTGTGTGTGTGTGTGTGTGTGTGTATGTGTCGGTCTGTGTGTGTGTGTGTGTGTGTGTCGGTCTGTGTGTGTGTGTGTGTGTCGGTCTGTGTGTGTGTGTGTGTGTGTGTGTGTGTGTTTGTGTGTGTGTGTGTTTGTGTGTGTGTGTGTGTGTGTGTGTGTGTGTCGGGATGTGTGTATGTGTGTGTGTTTATGTGGTGTGTGTGTGTGTGTGTGTGTGTGCGTGTGTGTGAGCGTTTAATAATAGTGTAAATAAGAATATGATGATAAAAACGTTTAGAGAAAATCCGAGAAGTCTACAGCATGAAGGAAGCAGGAATGGAGAAATGTTGCTAGTTTTGAATCAGAAGAAAACATCTTAATGTTGGCCGATTAATACTTATTAGATATTCTGGAGACTGAAAGAAACTTTAGGGGTAAAAAGAGAAAGAATGGTTTTTAAATATATGAGTAACGTTAAGGAATGAAGAAAGAAGAACCGATACGAGTATGTGCCACTGAATGCTGTTGTGGTATCAGGAGTGAGTCTTCCTTTTTAGATGGGTAGTGGGAATGTTTTCAGTGGAATCATACTCTCTCTCTTTCTCTCTATCACACACACACACACACACACACACACACACACACACACACACACACAGGGTTTCAAATACGGGTATGTTTCGTAAATAAAATAAAAAAACATAAGCATACCACACAATTAAACACTACTACCACTCGACATAACAAACACGTACACCAATATAACCGTATCGAAACCCTCAACATCTTAAAGACGCAATTAATGCAGAAACACATACCATAAACCCACGTCGCCGAAATCCTACGTAAACATTCTCCAAACCATCGCCAAACAAAATTATTTTCCCGGCAACTCAATTTTCTATTCCCAACCAGTTGGCCTACCCATGGGAAGTCCTATCAGCAGCATCCTAAGGGAAATAATCCTACAAGACATAGAACAGATCAAGATACTCGCAAACAATACACATACCCCCCCCCCCCCACACACAAACACACACACACACACACACTCACACAAAATTATTTACTGGCACTGATACGTCGATGATTTTACTGATACAGAGGCAACACCCTACAATGGGAAAAATTCCCCAATTACGCTAATAATATACATTCAAAACTCCTGTTCACCTCAGAGATTGAAACCAACCGATCCCTAAGCTTCGACCTCTTCATGACAAAAAGCCACACAAAAACACAGCATCACCATTTACAGACACACTTATTCACAACACCTCAAACCACTCTATCCAACACAAACACGCTGCCTTAAATCCATGTTCCATAGACTTAAAGAAGTTCCAATCATCACAGAAAACCGAAACAAAGAACTAGACACCAATAAATATTTAGCATACAAAAATGGATAAACACCACAATAATAGACAAAATATGGCACAATATACAAAAAAAGTTAACACTACAGGGAAGAAAAACAAATACATCACAATACCATATACAAATAGAGAATCAAATAAAATAGCCCACAAATTTTAAAAGCAGGATACAAAATTGAATACACAACTAATAACAAATTACAATACAAAATACAACACGACACCAACAACAAAGATAAACTACAAGCACCAAGGGTATATAGATTAAAATTCTACATTGGGAAATTAGGTTGCATCTTCATAAAGAGGGTCAAGGAACACACAAAATCACCCAAACAGAACACCAACTCTGCTTTATCAAATCACCTAAAAGAAACAAGACACAAATACACAGACATTTACCATAACCTAGAAATCTTACTGATCAACAAAAAAGGACCACATCTCAACACACTAAAACAATATGAAATTTCCAAACACAAAAAAACACAAAGCACAAACATATTAAACGAACAAATCCAATACAAATCATTGATACTATCGAAAAACCTGCCTTTAAAACTGTCACCTCTTAACCTAACAACAACCCCAAGCGGAAAATTTAGACACTGATGAAGTTCGCCACACGCAGCGATCGAAAACGTTCTGTCTCAGTAAGTTTTTACAAAATTAAAGTTCTGATAGTCATAAACTAACGTTAAATTGTGTAAATAAGTAGTGGTTTTTTGCCAAATGATACCGATAGTGGGGAAGATTATTGTTTTCTATGGAATCTTGAAAATACGTCAAGCAAGATGAGGAAGAAAACGAAAAGGTCAGTTAAACGATATACCATTGATAAGAAAACTAGATGTATGACAAAACACAAGTCTCTCTTTTCAAGAAATTAAAAATTAATTCACGTGCACATCACGTATAGTGTGAGTGGATTTAATGTACTAATGAGAGTCTCCTATAAAGTATAGAAAACTAAAGTTAATGCTAAAGCTAGAAAATAAGTATAGACTTATTATAGTAAGTCTATATAAAGTAGCTATTTATCTAAGTAGGAGATATTTTTATCATTGACATGAGCACGAGTAACGTATTTACCGCTTGTAAAAGGCAAAACTCTTTAAAAAAACTAAACATTTTAGAACTAAACCGTCTAGCTTCTGTTACAATACCACTATCATCAGTTCTGCAGGTACTCGTAATGAGTATGGGTCGCACACTGATGGTGACGTTATCAACGAATTAACTCTATTCAGTAAAGTAATTCTTTTAGTGAAAATCGGGTTATAGTTTGTTAAGTGTTTTGTATCTGTATCTCTCAAGCCAATCTCTAATTCGTAATACCGCCTGCAAATTACGAGCTCTAGTAGGATACTGCTAAAAGCAAAAACCTTTTTGTTGTGGCGTACTTGCGTGTGTTTAATTGGCTCTTGATTCACGACATTGTATCGCCGTGTTTCACAGTAGCAATCAAAATACCACAGTATTCTCCAATTTCGTACAACCTATTAACGATCTCATTTACATTCCATTAGACATTATGAATTCGGTGGCATACTTTGTGCTCTTGTCATACCTTGTCGATAATTTATTCCCATGTAGTTACCCTGAATGAAATGTATGTTCAAGTCGTCACAGTCAAGAGTTGTGCAAAGAATATTACGCTTGTTTTCAATTTTATTCACACATTATTACTTCTAATCAATTTATAAAAAAATATGTAAATTTAATGTAATACCACATTGTTATATATGAGGTTATATTAAAATGTAAAGAACATTACTATAGGAATCTCTGATACTCATTTACAAAAGATCTCCGTATATCAAATGCTAAAACTAACAAAATATTTCAAAACTTTTTTCATAACAATCACAGTTGATTGTTATAAATAATTAGTAAAATATACTCCTAGTGTCTATTCTGACAAATCGTAAATAGAATTTACGATGGGAACACAATTAGGGCTGTGTTCAAATCTCAGGCTGGGCGTTTACTTTTTATGTATTCAAACTATCATTGCGAATAATATTTAATGAAAATAATTAACAAGTTTATAAATAATAAATGTTACAAATATAACAGACAAAAAAGTTTCTTAAAAAGCATTTTATGAAAGATAAGAAAGGCTTACTAACCCATTAACATTATGATATCAACGGTCCTCTACAGCTTTATAAAATGTGCATCTGTGAGTTGTGAATAATCTTAAGTGACTTTAACAATGACATTGGAAGAAGTGGAATTAATAACGAAAGCGCTTCGTTTCGGATATGGAAGTTCTTGAAGAACGTATTTCAGTGAATAGCAACCAATCCCGACAAACGTCGAGCGTGATTTATCTGCTGTGACTCGGAAGCAAAGCGTTAAGTGGCCGGCTGGGATTTGGCGCCAAGCAATTTAGCGCTCTACTTTAACAAAATATATGAAAATGTATTTTGAAAATGCATGTTATACGTTATACTTTTGTACATCGCGGAGAATGTACGCACTATCTGTGAATGTATCTGTAAATTCCAATTGGCAATACTCGAAAAAATGAACTCAATTTTATTTTTCCCCTTTTCACAAATATTACTAAATTAAACGTCCTAAATAAGAAACGATGTGTTTCAATAGACACAAAACGTAAAAAATGAGTACAAAAAAACGTAAATTATGATTTGAAAAGATAACCATAATTTACAAACATACTCCTGTAAGAACGCTATATAACTGCACCGAGTTGCATTACATAAGTATACATTACCTGCATTCAAATATACCTGCAAAGAACCTGCTTTGGATGGATTTGCCTATAACAAAACTAAAGCATAAACAGTCCGGCTTGATAGGTAACATTTGTGAATTGAAGACCGACACCATTGCCGGACATGAATAAACATTCGGTTTATAGAATGTCATAGTGTCAAGATAGCAGAGTTACACCAGCTATTGTTCTCAAGAGTGTATTGTTTTTGCGTCAGTTTGACCGTCAGTCGATCGAGTTATATTATTTTCTAGTAACGAAAGTTTATCCCAAACTGGATATTTTACAGCTGAGTTGTAATGCAGCCTACTATATAAGTGTTTACAGTAGGCTAATATAAAATAAACATTTACAATACTGTTTTGCCGGTGAGGCTGAATTTAGTCATTTCAGTGCAGTATTCATGTTTACCAGTGATTGAAATCAGTTTTTTATTGTTTAGGATATATGTTTGACTAACATGTATGAAAAAAAATAGATTTCGCCAAGGGATTTCATCAAATATTTAAAATGGAATAAATGTTAACAGCCGTAATTCTATTTATGTTTGGTTTCAAATACGTCAAGATTCTTTAGCCACATCTGTGAGACGGCTTATATTTTCCCCATCTGCAAGTACGTTTATGGTGCTATGTAAAATACAGTTCAGCTATAAAAAAACTGAGTAACGTTGTCAAAAATAAAACCAGCAGAGTTGCGCATTTTGTGTAACGGTTTATAATTAAATTTTGCAAATTTGAACTTTATTTAGTTTTAACTCTTAAAACTTTTAAAATTCACTTCTAGCTTACAGTTCAGGCGTAACGAGACGTCTGTCTGTAACGCAATAGAAGCTATAACTCCGTTACATTAGAATATTTTAAATCACCAAGTTAAATCATTAAAATTAGCAGAATATTCTTGAATTAATTCTTAAGGCTTATTAATCTGAAATGCAAGGAATTGTGCGCTGGTAAAATAATGACACTATTAAATTCAATTAAAGCAAATTATAATCTTTTATTTTAACATAGACAGATAAAATAAATTAAAATCATGACACATAAATTTTTAACACTCAGTTACGGATTATGGAACATTTTTAATTCTATTTATAAATTTTTAAGGATAGCAATCCTTCAATTAATCAATTAATCAATGGCTGAAAATGAACATGTATTCGAGTTTACTTGCCTTTTTTTGTATAATCAAATTTAATAATTTAATGTGAACATATTGGCACCAAAAGATGCGTAATTATAGTTATGCTTATTAGTTAAAAAGTTCAACGTTTATTATTTAGAATTCTGCTGCGAAACATTTTGAATTTAGAAATTAAGTTTTAAAAGTCTTAAATCGCCCACTTAGCTGTATTAACTTGTCGTAACGTCGCTTCCTCCTCGTGGAAAATCTCGGTAAAGACTGGCATCATCTTCGTGGAAAAGCCCTCGGGAAAAGCCCTCAATAAGTCAGCGACCCATCTTGTATCTGGTATTGTACGCCGCGTTCTATGCCATGATTAAAAAAATAATACTTTACATTAATTAAAATAAAAAGAAACTAAATAAATTTTCTTGCTATTTGAAGACGTCCGTTCCCTGTTACATCTTGGCCAAATGAGAGAGAAAAATTAGTCGCGAGCAACCTTCCTACCTATCGCGCATCCGGGGCGCGCATGCCTAGCTTGATTACTTGTTTTAATTTTTTCTCGCTAGATGTCACTATCAGCCAGAGATCTCATTAAAAATATTTATCATACATAACAATTTTTTTTACATAGTCATACATTATTACAATTTTGAATTTATTCTCGTTTGTTTTCTGAAATTTGCTATTTTAATATGTAACACCGTCTAAAGTGTGTTACATATTTTTCCCCCCTTTTGAAAAAACATTGTGTGTTTTCACATTCCCCTTTAATTATTTTTATTAAATGTAACGATTTACGAACAACTCTTAAGTTAACAATCAAATTATTTTCTTTGGGAAAACATATCATAAACCTATTTGATTCTATTATTAGAACAAACTTAACTCGACATGAAACATAACATAAACAATATTAGTTCTTGCATTTAATCCTTTCCAAACAAAAAAAATAATAAAATTTTTAAATAAACCTATATTCTATCTTCCTTTTATATTCATAAAAGATTTTATATTGACACATACTCTTTATACCATTACACAATGTTCTTTAATTGTTTAATTACTTTTATCTTTAATTTACTTTGTTAAAAAAAAAAATGTGTCTTTTAATTTCAATTTAAATCTCATAACTTGTTACATTATTTATTAATCCTTTAATTTACATGATTAAGTTTTAAAAAAAATTACATACACTTATCAGTTGCTTGAAATTTTAACTTCTTTATAAACTTTTCATTTCTCAAACTTTGTGATTACATATTTACATCTCTTCAAATTTTTAAAACTCATTACTATATCTCTTATACATTTTTACTCACAATTAAATTTTTCTTCAAATTACTTCTTATTAAAATTCTTCAAATCATTTATTAATTAAATTTTCTTCAAAATTGTCTCTTTTTGTGTCAACAAACCTAACCTACTAGCTGTATTTATCACAGTCCACTACCTGGGATCTGCAAAACGGCTTACTCCCTGTAAGCCACAAATTACCACATTTAAACGACGCTATATATATTTTCAAAAATTCTCTCTCTCTATTTACCACTAAGAATGTACCATTGCCTAATAACCTCTCTCTGTTATTCCTACAATACTCGTACATCTTAAAACCATTGGATTTCAAATCCCACACTTTGAATCCAAATACTTTTTTCTTAAATCAAATCCCATACTTTGATTTAAAAACCATACAGCCAGTTGTTGACTCAAAAAGGACTTTATTCAATTCATCATTCTTAAATTTTCTTTCAAACATTACTATGACAATTTGATATTAAAATTCGTTTAAGCTCTTGCATTAATAAAATAAGAATTAAATCTAACAGAAATTAGGATCGTACATTCACATGCAATTTTTGGTCAAGTGTTTTAGTCTCTTCGTGTAGTATTATGTATTTTGAGATTTTGTCGGTGTCTATCTCGTGTATAAGTAAGATTGCATGCCATTTGGGCCCTTTGACACACAATATGCAAAGTGTCGTCATGAGTTTCTAAAATTGCATATCAAGGCACTTACCACTTCCTTGTTAATCAATTACCCTTTTAAAAATGAAAAAAGGCTTTAAATTTCTTCCAACAATAACTTTTCTAAATTTTAACTATTTTTGAAGTTATAAATTTGCTTGTAAACCTTACACAACTTATACATATATTTAATTTTATTAAACATTGTTTTAAATCCATTTACAAAAATTTCTTTTTATTATTATAATTCATCAGTACTATTACTTTTGTTAAATTGTTTATCAGACAGTATTACATTTACTTTCAAATTATTTTAACATTAAATTATTTTGGTTCTACAATTCATACAAGTTTGATAACCTCTTTTATCGTCTGATAAATTGATTTACTCCAGACGTTCAGAAAACAAACGGAATGTTGATGGCATAGCAAAGCAAAGCAAACTCGAAATATTTAAACAGGCTCGCAGCTGTGTAAACACTGGTACTCTACAATTAGCTTTCAAGGCCATGCACAAACTTTTAAAAATCTAAAATTTACTACGCACAGACCTGACGAATATTTTGAACAATAAGAGTTTCCGACCTTGACTACAATACAAGTAAAAACAGGTTATAACTGGTTTCTTCCCTAACTTTACCAAACTATTTACACAAGCTACATCCTTTTACTTTCAATTTATACATTTTACAAAATTTTACAAAACTCACACTGTTAAATTTACCTTTTGAATATATTTAATGAAATCGCTTATTTTCAACCATTTTTAAATTTTCTTTCCGCCAACACACAAATTTACATTTCAAATTTTTATAGCAGAGTCGCGCATTATGTAACGTTGTCAAAAATAAAACCAGCAGAGTTGCGCATTTTGTGTAACGGTTTATAATTAAATTTTGCAAATTTGAACTTTATTTAGTTTTAACTCTTAAAACTTTTAAAATTCACTTCTAGCTTACAGTTCAGGCGTAACGAGACGTCTGTCTGTAACGCAATAGAAGCTATAACTCCGTTACATTAGAATATTTTAAATTACCAAGTTAAATCATTAAAATTAGCAGAATATTCTTGAATTAATTCTTAAGGCTTATTAATCTGAAATGCAAGGAATTGTGCGCTGGTAAAATAATGACTCTATTAAATTCAATTAAAGCAAATTATAATCTTTTATTTTAACATAGACAGATAAAATAAATTAAAATCATGACACATAAATTTTTAACACTCAGTTACGGATTATGAAACATTTTTAATTCTATTTATAAATTTTTAAGGATAGCAATCCTTCAATTAATCAATTAATCAATGGCTGAAAATGAACATGTATTCGAGTTTACTTGCCTTTTTTTGTATAATCAAATTTAATAATTTAATGTGAACATATTGGCACCAAAAGATGCGTAATTATAGTTATGCTTATTAGTTAAAAAGTTCAATGTTTATTATTTAGAATTCTGCTGCGAAACATTTTGAATTTTGAAATTAAGTTTTAAAAGTCTTAAATCGCCCACTTAGCTGTATTAACTTGTCGTAACGTCGCTTCCTCCTCGTGGAAAATCTCGGTAAAGCCTGGCATCATCTTCGTGGAAAAGCCCTCGGGAAAAGCCCTCAATAAGTCAGCGACCCATCTTGTATCTGGTATTGTACGCCGCGTTCTATGCCATGATTAAAAAAATAATACTTTACATTAATTAAAATAAAAAGAAACTAAATAAATTTTCTTGCTATTTGAAGACGTCCGTTCCCTGTTACATCTTGGCCAAATAAGAGAGAAAAATTAGTCGCGAGCAACCTTCCTACCTATCGCGCATCCGGGGCGCGCATGCCTAGCTTGATTACTTGTTTTAATTTTTTCTCGCTAGATGTCACTATCAGCCAGAGATCTCATTAAAAATATTTATCATACATAACAATTTTTTTTACATAGTCATACATTATTACAATTTTGAATTTATTCTCGTTTGTTTTCTGAAATTTGCTATTTTAATATGTAACACCGTCTAAAGTGTATTACAACTGAGGTGTTAGGAAAACGGCGGATTGTTTGGAACGTGTTTTGTTTCTAAGTGTTGTCCTGCCTTGACGTTGAAACTATCGCACTCTAGGTGTAGTTCTGTCTTGACATTGAGACTGTCACACTCTACGTAATGTCCTGTCTTGTTTTCGAGACGGTCACATTATAATTTTGCTCGTGTCGACTTTGAGACGGTCACCCTCTAAGTGTTGTCCTGTCTTGACTTTAAGACTATCGCGCTCTAAGTGTTGTCTTGTCTTGACTTTGAGACTGTCACACTCTAAGTACTGTACTTTCTTGACATTGAGATTATCACTCTCTTAGTGTTGTCCTGTCATGACTATGAGACTGTTACACTCTAAGTAATGTCTTGTCTTGACTTTGAAACTGTCACACTGTAAGTTTTGTCCTGTCTTGACTTTGTGATTATCACACTCTAAGGGTTGTCCTGTCATGACTTTGAAACTGTCACACTCTAAGTAATGTCTGGTCTTGACTTTGACACTGTCACACTGTAAGTGTTGTCCTGTCTTGACTTTGAGACAGTCACACTCTAATTGTGGGCCAGTCCTGACTTTGAGATTATCGCACTCTAGGTGTTTTTTTGTCTTGACTTTGAGACTGTCACACTCTAAGTGTTGTCCTGCCTTAACATTGAGATTCTCACTCTCTAAGTGTTGTCCTGTCATGGCTATGAGACTGTCACACTCTAAGAAATGTCTTGTCTTGACTTCGAGACTGTCACACTCTAAGTATTGTCCTGTCTTGACTTTGAGATTATCACACTCTAAGTAATGTCCTGTCTTGACTTTGATACTGTCACACTGTAAGTGTTGGCCTGTGTTCTCCTGTCTTGTTTTTAAGAATATCGCACTCTAAGTGTTGTCTTATTTTAACTTTGAGACTGTCACACTCTAATTGTGGGCCTGCCTTAACATTGAGATTCTCACTCTCTAAGTGTTGTCCTGTCATGGCTATGAGACTGTCACACTCTAAGAAATGTCTTGTCTTGACTTCGAGTCTGTCACACTCTAAGTATTGTCCTGTCTTGACTTTGAGATTATCACACTCTAAGTAATGTCCTGTCTTGACTTTGATACTGTCACACTGTAAGTGTTGGCCTGTGTTCTCCTGTCTTGTTTTTAAGAATATCGCACTCTAAGTGTTGTCTTATTTTAACTTTGAGACTGTCACACTCTAATTGTGGGCCTGTCTTGACTTTGAGATTATCGCACTCTGAGTGTTGTTTTGTCTTGACTTTGAGACTGTCACACTCTAAGTATTGTCCTTTCTTGACATTGAGATTATCAACCTCTAAGTGTTGTCCTGTCATGACTATGAGACTGTCACATTCTAAGTAATGTCTTGTCTTGACTTTGAGACTGTCACACTGTAAGTGTTGTCCTGTCTTGACTTTGAGATTATCACACTCCAAGGATTGTCCTGTCATGACTTTGAGACTGCCACACTCTAAGTAATGTCCTGTCTTGACATTGATACTGTTACACTGTAAGTGTTGACCTGTCTTGACTTTAAGACTGTCACACTCTAAGTATTGTCCTTTCTTGACATTGAGATTATCAACCTCTAAGTGTTGTCCTGTCATGACTATGAGACTGTCACATTCTAAGTAATGTCTTGTCTTGACTTTGAGACTGTCACACTGTAAGTGTTGTCCTGTCTTGACTTTGAGATTATCACACTCCAAGGATTGTCCTGTCATGACTTTGAGACTGCCACACTCTAAGTAATGTCCTGTCTTGACATTGATACTGTTACACTGTAAGTGTTGACCTGTCTTGACTTTATGACTGTCACACTCTAAAAATTGTTCTTTCTTGACATTGAGATTATCACTCTCTTAGTGTTGTCCTGTCATGACTATGAGACTGTCACACTCTAAGTAATGTCTTGTCTTGACTTTGAGACTGTCACACTGTAAGTGTTGTCCTGTCTTGACTTTGTGATTATCACACTCTAAGGGTTGTCCTGTCATGACTTTGAGACTGTCACACTGTAAGTGTTGTCCTGTCATGACTTTGATACTGTCACACTGTAAGTGTTGGCCTGTCTTGACTTTAAAACTGTCACGCTCTAAGTGTTGTCCTGTTTCGACTTTGAGACTGTCACACTCTAATTGTGGGCCTGTCTTGACTTTGAGATTACCGCACTCTGGGTGTTGTTTTGTCTTGACTTTGAGACTGTCACACTCTAAGTATTGTCCTTTCTTGGCATTGAGATTATCACTCTCTAAGTGTTGTCCTGTCATGACTATGAGACTGTCACATTCTAAGTAATGTCTTGTCTTGACTTTGAGACTGTCACACTGTAACTGTTGTCCTGTCTTGAATCTGAAATTATCACACTCTAAGTGTTGTCCTGTCTTGACTTTAAGACTATCGCACTCTAAGTGTTGTATTAACTTTGAGACTGTCACACTCTAATTGTGGGCCTGTCTTGACTTTGAGATTATCGCATTCTAGGTGTTGTTTTGTCTAGACTTTGAGACTGTCACACTCTAAGTATTGTCCTGTCTTGACATTTAGATTATCACACTCTAAGTGATGTCCTGTGTTGACTTTGAGATTATCACACTCTAAGTATTGTCCTGTCTTGACTTTGATACAGTCACACTGTAAGTGTTGGCCTGTGTTGTCCTGTCTTGAAATTTAAGACTATCGCACTCTAAGTGTTGCCTTATCTTAACTTTGAGATATGAGACTGTCACACTCTAAGTAATGTCTTGTCTTGACTTTGAGACTATCACACTGTAAGTGTTGTCCTGTCTTCACTTTGAGACTATCGCACTCTAAGTGTTGTCTTATCTTAACTTTGAGACTGTCACACTCTAATTGTGGGTCTCTCTTGACTTTGAGATTATCGCACTCTAGGTGTTGTTTTGTCTAGACTTTGAGACTGTCACACTCTAAGTATTGTCCTGTCTTGACATTGAGATTATCACACTCTAAGTGTTGTCCTGTCATGACTTTGAGACTGTCACACTCTAAGTATTGTCCTGTCTCTACATTGAGAGTATCACTCTCTAAGTGTTGTCCTGTCATAACTATGAGTCAGTCACCCTCTAAGTAATGTCTTGTCTTGACTTTGAGACCGTCAAACTGTAAGTGTTGTCCTGTCTTGACTTTGTAATTATCACACTCTAAGGGTTGTCCTGTCATGACTTTGAGACTGTCACACTCAAAGTGTTGTCCTGTCATGACTTTGATACTGTTACACTGTAAGTGTTGGCCTGTCTTGACTTTAAAACTGTCACGCTCTAAGTGTTGTCCTGTTTCGACTTTGAGACTGTCACACTCTAATTGTGGGTCTGTCTTGACTTTGAGATTACCGCACTCTGGGTGTTGTTTTGTCTTGACTTTGAGACTGTCACACTCTAAGTATTGTCCTTTCTTGGCATTGAGATTATCACTCTCTAAGTGTTGTCCTGTCATGACTATGAGACTGTCACATTCTAAGTAATGTCTTGTCTTGACTTTGAGACTGTCACACTGTAACTGTTGTCCTGTCTTGAATCTGAAATTATCACACTCTAAGTGTTGTCCTGTCTTGACTTTAAGACTATCGCACTCTAAGTGTTGTCTTATCTTAACTTTGAGACTGTCACACTCTAATTGTGGGCCTGTCTTGATTTTGAGATTATCGTTTTCTAGGTGTTGTTTTGTCTAGACTTTGAGACTGTCACACTCTAAGTATTGTCCTGTCTTGACATTGAGATTATCACACTCTAAGTGATGTCCTGTGTTGACTTTGAGATTATCACACTCTAAGTTTTGTCCTGTTATGACTCTGAGACTGTCACACTCTAAGTAATGTCCTGTCTTGACTTTGATACTGTCACACTGTAAGTGTTGGCCTGTGTTGTCTTGTCTTGACTTTAAGACTATCGCACTCTAAGTGTTGCCTTATCTTAACTTTGAGACTGTCACACTCTAATTGTGGGCCTCTCTTGACTTTGTGATTATCGCACTCTAGGTGTTGTTTTGTCTAGACTTTGAGACTGTCACACTCTAAGTATTGTCCTGTCTTGACATTGAGATTATCACACTCTAATTGATGTCCTGTCATGACTTTGAGACTGTCACACTCTAAGTAATGTCCTGTTTGGCTTTGAGACTGTCACACTGTAAGTGTTGGCCTGTCTGACTTTGAGATTATCACACTCTAAGTATTGTCCTGTCTTGACATTGTAATTATCACTATCTAAGTCTTGACACCTGTCTTGACTTTTAGACCGTCACATTATAATTGTGCTCGTGCTTGACTATGAGGCTATCAGGCTATCAGCCCTCCACCAGTTTATGCTTTTTACAGAGTTCACGATCATTGACTATCTAAACTAAACTAATTTTTCCTACTCACATATTATTTTTCTTTCTTTAATAAAAGTTTAACTAAACGTTAACGTGTCGACTGAATTAACGAAATTAAATATGATTAATTTCGATTAACGTTTAACCTATAATTTATATAAATATTTCCCATTAGTAATGAATAATATATTGTCAATAATAATAACAATAATAATAATGATAACAATTACTATGGTATTTAATTAAAGTTAAAAAGGTAGTAAACAGGGTGGATACCGAGATTTATAATTCTGTAATGAGTGTAGACTAAGAAAAAAAGTGTATTTTTATGTGTAAACAAAAATATATTGCATTTGAAATTAGTGCCTAAAATGTCGTACACGCACTACTAGTAGCATCAATGAGAACTATTTACGGATATCAGGAAAATGTTTGTAAAATGTGTAGTACAGTAAAAACAAGTGAACACAGTGAAAGAAAAAGCAATTTTAGGAATTACTTTTGCGTTGCCTAGGTTCTCTGGCGTACGGACAATAATCCTTTTAACTTTGGAAAACAATTTTCATGATAATTTTGTATTCCTTTTACGATTTTGCGAATCCCTTGGGTATTCGTAAAAAATATTTCAGTTTATCATACCATCGGATATCTTTCTACTATTTTCGGAGAGCCCTCTAAAGCAACTTATCCATTATGAAGACCAACGTGAATTTAGCCTTATTATTTTTCGTTGTAATAAATTAAAAAAACATAATTTCTTGGTTAAGTTTAAATAATAGTTTCCTTGTGACATACACTTGTTCCCCATTGGGATCATACAGAGGTGTCTACTAGTTACACCAGTATCTAGGAGGAGAACTGTAAAATAAAGGTAACCTTTGTGACAACTTAATTATCCTCTGGAACTAGAAATAGGGAAATATTAAAGGTTGACTCTATCATTTAATAACATTAATTGATTAAAGTAGACCTGTTTCCTAACGGAGCCAAATCAAGGCGTTTACATTTAGTATAGACATCAAAGTCATAGTAAAGAGGGGTCGTATTTTTGTTGAGTTGGTGTGTTTGAAGGAAGACGCTAGTTCAGGTCCTCTTTACGGAGGGCTTGACGTTTTATTTAATCTTACTATTTACCGCTTAGGATTATGTTTTCTGTAAACTATATAAATGAAGCGTTTTTACCTTCTTTTACTTTTATTTTAGTAAGGCATGATTATTCATCATCAACGTATTTTAGATTATCTCAGATTATAAAGAACCTGTTTTTATTACAGTAACGATTTTTTCAAGCGAAGACTTCTGGGGGACTCTTGGGATGGAGAAGATACTTTTGCTTTGCATTTTAATTTTTCGGGTGAGACTTGTTGTATCCATTAAATTAAGGAAATATGTATTGCTTTATACAACAGGTGTTTTCAACGATAAATAATTATGTGCTTTTAAGCTTAAGGTTATTTATTAATTTTTAAGTTTGTGTCAATTTTATATATTTCAAAAATAGGTTTCTACATTTTACAAAATTATGATTTATTATTTAATTTTTCTCTAGTATTAAAGGCGGGTTACTGTACAAATTATATTTTTTGTTGTTGAAAAATATTACGCGCTTATCACTGATGATGATATATTGATGGCTTTAAAAGAAAGAAAAGAATTTTCAACTTCTGTCAATAAGTCCACGACTACGCCCTTTTGTGTAGGCCTATAATTATAACATAAAATCTTTTATAATTATTAATTTTATTCCTGTCATTATTTCAAATATTCAAATGGCCATTATCAAATGGAAAAATCTACAATAAAAAATAAACATCAACTCAAATAAATAAAAAAGTCAACATATAGATAAATACCAAAACAATTTTGTTGAAATCACTAAAACGTAAAAAACCCTTAACGAACGTTTCAGTAATATTTATTAAAACTACAAATTATGAAATTAACTAATTTACTATATTTTTTAAGAATCACTAAAATGTAATGCATCATATAATATTTTTAAATGGCTTTACGTATAAAATATAAATTAAAATTTTAGAAACAATATTTACAATAATTTATGATAAATAAGGTCACATAAAAAAATAATTATCCGAAAAAACGTACTAAAACAAACACAAGGTTAACTGTTTTGCTGCCTCCCCTTCAACGAAAACATTCCGGTTACTTGGAGTTTATTTAACGCCTAAATACTGCAATAAACTTTAGCTATTTCCATATTAAAACTAATGACTAGAGAAAATAAAACCAACGTAGATTCAAGTTACTGATGATAAAACTTTAAAACCAAATCTCGATCACTGTACCGACGTAATGCAAACAGGTTGCCATGAGAACGTTGATTGACTCGTTCAAGGTTTACACACACGATACAGATTTGTGAAAGATTGATGGTTGACTTGTTTACATGATTGATACTGGGCTGATGTATCGCTAATGTACGCCAAGATCGCTAGAGCCGGCGGTGATTTATTGTGAGCGAACAGCGAGAGGGCATTACTCAAACAATAGCTTGATTAACTGAGGTAAAAAACTGTTTTTAACGCATTTACGACCTCTCGACCATATTAACTTACTCCATACATGGGGTTTTTACCTCTGGACTTGTGTTCATTTTGTATCAAATTTAAAATCAGGGTAGTATTTATGTATAATTTTACTACATACTCATAAAGCGCACGGGCGCGCTCACCTCACACACACACACACACACACTCGTACTTACACAGACACACACACCCCCTCGTACTTACACAGACACACACACACACACACACACACACACACACACACACACACACACACACATACACACACACACACACTCGTACTTACACAGACACACACAAACACACACACACACACACACACTCACACACACACACACACACACACACACACACACACATACACACACACACACACACACACACACACACACACACACACACACACACACACACACACACACACACAACACATATACGCTCACACGCACACTCGTACTTACACAGGCACACACACACACACACAATTAGGTGTGTACACATACCCAGAAAATAAAAAAATGAAGTGTGGGGTAACTCTAACGAGGTCTATATTTATTTTATGAACTTGCAAAGGAATTCACATATATTTGAGAATCGACTTTCGAGAAATCTATGTTATCCTGCATTCATTATCATAGCTCCACTAATACCTCTAGACCGTCTGAAAGTAAGCTTGAAAATCAGAGCACGTAATTAATAGATCTCGAAATTCGAGTCGCATACATACCAAGTCTTGTTAAAGTACATTAAAGCGATAAGTTAACACAAGAAAATAGTGTTACAAAGTTTTATATATATATATATATATATATATATATATATATATATATATATATATATATATTCTTGTTTAATAGTCTTATACAACATAGGTTATTCAAATACAAGGATATTTATTAATTTATATTCAAAGATTTTCGTAGGTAAACAGTACAAAAATCGTTTCTTGTAACAGTAGTAAATAGGCACTTATTTTTAAATAAAATTAACCACTTAAATTTGAAGTTCCGTTTACGTAACAAGTTTCGTCCCTCAGTGGTTTCTCTTACTGTACTGCGATTTTTCAAGCTTTCTAAACACGTTCCCAGTTTCGATCTTTCCGAAGTGACGACCTTTTTTCTAATTTACAATATTCTTTATAGTATTATTTATTGTAATTGGATTTGATGCTTGTATTTAAAATGTACACAATAAATTATTATTTCAACATACTTGAATTCTTACTTAAATTTTTGTTACATAGTCCTTAACCGATTTTTCTTTAATTTGAGCATCTATCTTTAATAAATTTATATTAAAGTAAAAAAAATTGTTTCAAAGCCATTTCTATGTTTACAAAATCAAATAATAATAATATTTTACCACTTTTATACATCATTACATATTTTGATGCGATTATACATAATAGTTTACTTTCTTCTATGCGTGGATCTTCCAATTATACAATAAACCAACAATATGTATTAATATCAACAATACTTATACTACTACAAAGTTCATTATAATTATTAGAGGATGACCTTGAGTTTTTTTAAAGATCGACTACAAACGAGCCCAAACAAAACCATTGTTACTCGCTACTGGTCGGTTTAACAATTATATGAGGTGTCTCTTCTGTGACAGTTTATAATTCATTAATCATCACTAACTGGTTTCCTCGTTCCCAAAGGGAAAAACTGTTGAATTATTTAAAAAGCAAGTAACACCTTCATATTCATATGATTAATTACACACCCGTACACTAGATAGTTAACTTAATTTTAACACTAATTGTTAGACGAGTTAGTCCATGAATTAAAACTATTTCAATTTATACCTAGATACGATTACGCCAACAGTTCAAACCATTCTGAATAAAGTTTTTGTTTACAAAAGCAACAGATGTTTGCCCCTACTATTGAGCGTTGCCTAACTCTTTTGTCCTTAACCCTTTCTTCAAGATACCATGCACATTCCTATATTACTCATTTACATTTTTTCAACTTCTAGTCTTGGCGTGGTAGCCACGGCCATTTTTTAGATCTCGTCTTTCAAATATACTATTGAAATTCACTTTACTACATAATATGTAACAAAAAAGCATAGGTATGAGTACATTGTAAATATACTACTGTCCTAATTCCTAACAATACATTATGATCTACTGCTTACCCTTGTTGACTCTTAGAACCTATTTTAACATAGCTAATTGCCTTTTTAATTCTAAACGATATGATTGATGTTGTGAGACGTTTACAAAATGTTTTAGTATGAACTCAGTGACCTCACGATTCTCGAAATCTACTGTTTCTGTTTGTTTATAATTTTCATTACGATTACATTAACAATTTCTTAACAAACACATTACAGAAACCTAAACATGTTTTTAATAAACGACATATAAAAGGTCCCGAGAATATGTCATAGAGCTTCCGGAATTGATTAATTCCTATATTTAATGTGTTTTGATTTAACAAGCACTAAATCTAAGATTTCGTATTTCGTTGAAGGTGTTTAATTTTATATCTTTTTGAGATTTCGACCCATTTCTTATTCATTAGTATATGCACTTCAGCTGGACTTATTAATATGTTTTATGATACTCTAAAAATCGAATCACTTCCTCAAACATCCTATGGAGTTTCTAAGTCACTGCGCTACTTGAGAGAGTGGGGTCTGGTCTAGAGCTATGTAACACTAAAAATGGCAAACCTCTGCATTAAGACGCTTACTGTTTGGGTGTGAAGAAGAAATGAAAATACTTGTGTCTTTCTGTACCCTATACTCTGCCTCCATACGTTCTTTAACTCTTACGGTGTGAAAGTACATGACCAAAGAATCAAGAGCAACAAAATTAAGCCGAAGCCTGTTTATTAACCTTCGGAAAAACATCTGTTTTGTTACATTCCAGGATTTTCACACTTTAAAATAATTCCAGACAAAATTGTAGAACACTTTTCTACTGAGAAGGCTAGCCAACCGACCTTTTGTCACGATGCCTTTTTAAAAATTTAGTAGACTATAACTTTTAACTCTGTAAAACTTGTATTTTTGTAGTATTTTTTAAATTGCTACCAAAGTGTTGTTTTAACTTATAACGACGTGTTTCATTTCTATTTGTTATTTTAAACTAAATATTTTCATTCCATTGTTTTTCTCTTGAATATTTTTTCGTCGACAAGTTTATTCCGTTGAGTTTGTTGTAGAGTTTTTGTTTTAAAATAAAATGGTAATTTATATATTTCTTCACCAAAATACATTCAAATTATAATCAAATGTTAAATATAGTTCTTTTAATAACAATTATGGTTGCATTGCGTATCACTAGACTTAGTGTAGCGTTATGCTGCGTTACATGAGCAAGTAGGTAAAAAATACTAAAAAATGCGTTACGCAATATGTGTATGGCCCCTTATTATTGATTTTATCTTTGACAATTACACAAATATATACAGCAAAGCTCCGATCATCCGAACCCCGCTCAACCGGATCCCGGCATAACTGAAACGGCTCAGTAGAGAAATTAAATAACTCAAAAAACAGTGTTGAAATAAATACCTTAGAGTGTGTAAGTTTTCATTATTCTTGGAAAATGTTTAATAATGTATACTAATAACTTTTGTTTATAAATATTTTCTAATTAATAGTTGTAAAACATGCCACATATTGACTTTACAATGTTTTTGATCTATTGAGGTACCAATTATTTCAGTCACAGGTGAACTTCAAGATCCATTTATCTATAGCTATATAATTTTAAAATATTCTAACAATTAAACATATACACTTTTATTTCAATTCAAAACAATTAATACAATTTTTTATAATAAATATAAAATTTGTATTAAAAGTTGTAAGACTAATATGAAAATATATATTTTATTTTAGCAGTAAAACCTTTTCTTGAACTATAAATATTTTTTACGTCGAAACAAAGGAACATATAAATAATAGTAACAAATAAATAAATAAATTGTTAATGTTTGTTTGCTTGACCTACTGACTTAAGATTTAGTAACGTTACCGAAGCCAAAACCTGTCCAACAGCACTAAGATTTAAACCAGTAAAATATTTGTAAAACTACTTTATCGCATCCATCAAATAGTAACAAAGTTTCTATATACCTTTAGTCTCCGACTCTTGTTAAGAAAGGTGACGGTTAGACTACGTCTACACCAAGCGCCATTTTGTTGTATTAAATCACACATCTAGTCTTCGTTATATCTTTTTTCTCTTGACGTTTTGAAACGTACTTTTAAATAAATGTAGATGCTTCAGAACTGATTTACAAAACAGAACGCATCTCTACTAAAATATACAATCAAACTAATTGACGTTTGTTACATCAACAGCTTACGTACTCAAAAACAATCAATATTACGTTTCTGAAGCAGAATAGCTAACTAGGAAAAACTAACTTGTGGATTACAAGATACATTGAGGATACACTTACTATTTTTAGTGGAATATTTTATAAACAGTCACATTCACTCAGGCTCGAAGTTGAACACAAGAGTTCTGCCCAACAAACGCAAGACAGGAGGTTCAACCCTAATATATGTTTATATTTGTTATCCGAAAATTCTCATAACAAAAATTTCGTGTGCTCTTTATTTTTCGGTTGAAGGGGGTTTATTTGCGAATATATAAATTTTATTGAATACGTTGTTAACTCTATCAATTACAATTTCTACTGGCAACAGGGAAGTGTCATCACATTATATATGTCAGATCGCTTACCTAATATAGACGTATTCTTGATCAGTGTGGAGAGAGGGGTTATACTAGAATTTCATATAACATTTATAGTATAAACTAACATACCATATGGTCCACATTGGTCAAGATTAATTTTACTAAAAATTGTCTAATTTATCCCATAACAACATTTTCCAGGAAAAGTCATTCTAAAATTTTTATTTAAAACATCTATTAATGAATTTCTTCAATGAAATTACTATTCCCAAATTATAAAATACCTCATGCTTTTTAACAACTATATCCTGTTCTTTCATGGAATATTTGTATGTAAATAAAGCAATACTATGTTATTTATAATTTTAAAAAAAACTTACAAAACACTAAATTTACCTTATTGTGTCTAACCAAAACGTTTTTCTAATTCTCCCAGAGATTTGAAATAACAACCAATTGTTAGCTAATCTCTAATGCCCTATCAAAGGCTTTTCTGGCCTATATTTTTATCATGCATTACTTTATTTTTATCATTAGAGCATGCCATGAAATTTCTCCCTTTTGTGGGAGGTGCGAGTGTGTCTGGGGTAGCGCGTAATTATGAAGGGATGAAATTGCCACCCAACGTAGCGTAACGTACAAGCCATTGTCATTTAATGGAGGTCAAACAGTGTAAAGAATATTTTATTCCTAAAAAAAACTATTTCCGATAAGCTTCCTTGCGCCTTTATTATCCCCAAGTCCTGTCATAACTCTATTGCTCATATTTAAATCTTCTTTCCCATCAAGCTCTTGATAGATGTTTATTTTCTTTAAAGTAAAGACGAGAGAAATAAAAATAGAATCGTATTTTTCTCTCTTAAAACAATAAAACACATACTGCTGTTACGTGGATAATTGATCCGCATTATTATTACTTACTCGTGTGTTGCATTGTTCATAACGATTGGGAAAATTTTCATTTAAAATGTTATTAAATTAAAAAAAACAAATTCACCGTACAAAAAAAAGAATTTAACCTTTTACAAACGGAAATATTTTAAAATATTTAAGAGGTCTACGTAATCTAGAGTTATTTTATAGAGGGGAGGGAGAGGTCTATAGGAACGTGTAGTCGATATTAATAAATAATTCAGAGTTACTGGCAACTAATAGAGTGTGCGTATTTACTCTATACACACGTTCACAATTCATCCGAAGTTAAATGTATTTAATGCAAATAAAATGTTGTTAGCCCATTATGTAAAAAATTGTCATTGTATATGAAGTTAAATGTCAGTACATAGGGCCAACTATAAAGTTACGACAGATTTTATGACAGTTTTATTTAATTACAGCATTGGTATGTAAAGGTACTGAAAGTAAAGAAATAAAACTATTTATAATGTTTTAGGTTCCGTTTCAACTTATTATCCACCGCTGGTAAGTTTGCCTCAGTATGGTCTGAAGGAACGAAAGACATTGTTCATTTTTGTAGAATTTAGTTATATTGCTTTAGCAACTACTAGTTTTACACAAGTTTATCAGACATATACTAGAATAAAGATTGCTCAAACAAGGGAATTACATTGAAATAACTATCCGCGATATGTGTTTTCCTAAAACAATCTGTTTTCACTTTCAAATGAATTACAGAAAAACGTTATCGTAGTTGAAAGTTCAAAATAACTAATCCTATATGAACGTTTTCGTAATAAATTTAATATACAAATACGTTTTTTTAAGGAATTTTAGTAAATTTGATATTATAGTTATTGAGGTATTTAAGAAAAGGAGAAAAAACGGTGTTAAATAATTAATTTATTATAGAAATTATGTGAAAGCCAAATTATTGGCGACTTGAACGCTTTTTCCTTATAGCTGATTGGGTCATATAAATTAATAGTGGCTCGGCTGTGAAATGAAATTCTGTTACACAACAATAAAACCTGAAATAAAATAATACAGATCCTGCTGTTTTAATGAAGTGGTTATTCTTCTCTCGTTTTGGGAAAGTAATCTCAAATATCAATGGAACACAACAAACAAGCATATTTAGTTATATGCTATGAATTTAAAAGAAAAAAAACAAGTAATTTAAAAAATATTTTATAGCCAATTCCTACGTAAATCAAGAAAGATAAAAATTTTATTTTAGATTTTTTTAATTTTATAATTACACTTAATATAAATATGTATATGCATATGTCAGAATAACAATATTAAATGGCAAAATAGAAAGCGAATTTCCTTGCAATTTTCATTTTATTTTCTATGTGCGATGTTGGACTATTATTTTTGTATGCTACTATTTATACGTTTTCTTTTTTCTCGTAGCAGTTTTTTTTGTTGTTGCTTTCATTTTTTCGCTTTTCTTTGGCATTGAAGCAACATTCATTAACGTTAATGCAATTTATATTTTTTTATTCTTTTCATTCATTTTTAATCCTAGAGGAATATTTATGATATTGTATGGTAACCATGGCAATAATTTAAGGTTGTGAAAAGGACGTTTCGACGACAACCCGGGGGGGGGGGGTTAATTCATATACATCTTTGAGAAGCGCAAGACTTCGAAAATAAAGATATTTAGTTCGAATCCAGCCTAGAAGCCCCAAAAATTATAATTTAATTATTGAATAAATGTTTGAAAAAAATGTAATAACACCAATTACCATCTACTAAGGTTTTAAAAAATTTTTTGAATTTGACTGGATGAATAAAAACGTATTTTATTAACGATCGAAAGCTTTAACAAAACATATATCACAAAAGTGGGAGCTAACAGAAGAAATTTAAACAAGTAAAATATTTATAGAGCTCTTCGACTGTTTATGAAATGGAAAAGTTCATTCAAGGGATCTATCTTCTACCAAAAACTTTATCAAGGTAAAACCTTCCAGAGAAATGAAGAACTTCATAATCCTGAATTATGAAGCTCTCGACTTCCTCAGAGAACGATGTTTCCCTTAGATATAAATTTCTTTCCATCAGCACCTTTCTTTGTATTAGTATTTTTAAAATAACACATCATTTTAATCGTTCAGATCTCCTTAAAACCGACTTTAACTCTTTAAACTTACTCATCTAAACTCTTATTTTAAAGAAATCTAAACCCTTCTAATTTGAGAAAATTATTTACGTTAGTCAAATGTTTAAGCTCTGAATCATTGGTTCTAAATAAAATAACTAGGTGTGAGCTTTCTTCAAACTTTTAAAATGATCGTAAAAGATAAATTAAACGTTATATGTTATAATGATTTCAGTCGTTTTCCATTTTTAAACAGTTTCTTATAAGCAGGTCACTCTACTTAAAGCGCCTGTTTTCGCATACCTCTCCTGTGTTAATCTTACTCTTTAAATCTTGTTTGGACAAAAATCTTCCTAACTTCACAACTCGTTCCATAAATAGCTTTCCTTAAGTTTAAAGTCTACATGATCTTGTGTGATACATAGCCTTGTGGGCTATATGAACACGTATGCTTACATGACCGTGTGGGATACATAACCTTGTGAAGTATATTATATTGTGAACTATATAATTTTGTGAGTTAATTGAGTCTGTAGGCTATATGACCTCCCAAAATCAATATCTTAAAATTAACAACATGTTGAAAATGTTTATAAATCATTTAAATTATTACCAGCACAGCCAAATGGTAAATCATATACGAACATCAACGTTCAACGTACATTTCAACTATAGCACAAAACAACTGCAAATTAAATTAACAATAACTTTGCCGCTGTAATAAAACGACTCTTCTCCTTTAAAATGAAAACTTTTCGTACTTTCAGATAATGACGCTAACTCATTAAACTTTCAGTTGCATTTAAAGTAATTACTTTATTTAATTTAAAACTGTAAGATAAAAAACTATTTAAAGTGAACAGTTAAAAATATAGCAACGAATCCCCCATTATGTATAAGAACTTTCATAGTGGAAAAACTAAACTTGGAAGAACTATGTATATGGATTGAAAGTTCCTTCTTATGATGTTAGCGTTCGAGGAGGATTACAATTAATTAAAGATAATGGAGTAGAGATAAAAAGAATTTACTTAGCTGCCCAGTGGAGTGAGATGGAAAGTTCTTCACTTTAATGAACAACGTAACTAATGAAGAAGATGTGCATAAAAAACCAGTGAAGAGTCAATTTAAACATCAGTGAAGGGAAGTGATTTGCAAACATGTGATTTAGTCACTGTTATTCGAAAATCAGATTTTGACTTTCGTAGTGAGATGAAATACCAGGTTCTTGTCTACCTGCTATATGTTAGAGATTGGCAAGCTGTAATGGTGTAACTCAAACCGTTCATAATCGTCACACACAGGTAGGCGAACTAAGGTCGTTGCTCTTAAACCGACTTCTGTGTAAGGGGGGCCTGGGGTCGGGATAGAATGTTTGTCAGTCACTCGTTTGACAAACGGAATGAATGAAATGAGCAGGAAGTTAGAACCTCTTTTTGACTGTGATTGTGATTATCAGTTTCTCTTTCTCTCCCACTGTGACTGTGACGGCGACGCATGGTGTTGTGAGCGTGATCGTGATCTCTAAAGAAAGTTCTAAAACAATTTTGATTGCAGTAGTTTGTTATTAATTTACAAATAATTTGTTTAATTAAGGTCGATTATTTTTAGATGGCTTTTTTAGTATATATATATATATATATATATATATATATATATATATCACATTCACTAAATGTACTTAAACAAGAATCTCACTTGGTGAGTCCAAAAATAGAAGAATAACGGTACACCACACCTTGTGACAACGGAAATTTTACACAGCTGGCAGTCTACTACAACCCCCGGTCAGTGATGCTCGATAATGGAGATACTATCAAACTTTGAAAGTTCACTCGCATAAATATCAAGTAAGATTCTTGTTTAAGTTTATATAGTAAAAAGTGATAAGTGAATGCAAGAAAACAGTGTTGCAAAGTTTATATATATATATTACATATTACATAGTAATACTAAATACAATCCGTGCCTGAAAGGGAAATGTCTAGAGTGAACAAAAGAAAGAGCAGGATACAAAATTAGAGTGTTATTTGGGCATTGTTTACTGAAGACCAGTATGATAAGAAAAGTCAAATGGCATTTTGTAATGATATTTTGCACATACACACAAACACATAAAACTATTAACAATATAAAACATTCATACTGACAAAGTGAACTCACATATCATTACCTAACCTCTATAACTGAAAGCAACTGATAATCGCAGTTAAGAATCACAATCCCTGTTAAAAAACACAGTGTTTTTTTAAAGTTACAATCACAGTTTAACCGGTTAGTGTGAAATCACTGTTAGTCACATCACTGTTAAACATAATGGCTAAGAACCACTTCAGATGTCATTTGTAGCAGTTAAAAAATGGGAAAACAACAATGAAGATTGAAAATAGTTACATTAATGCTATCTAAACATTACGAAATATATCAAAATATTAGAAAAGCTATCAAAACTGTACAAAATATATCAAGATATTACAAAAGCTATCTAAACTGTACAACATATATCAAGATATTACAAAAATTCCTAAACTTTACAAAATATATAAGTTATATGAACAATTTATGTGAACATTTCATAATTAAATGCGTGCTAGGAAAATTCCTGCTTACGCAGCTTTTGTATTATATAGGTGGTGAGAACAGAGCCCCAGCAGTGTGCAAGTCGCCTCTGTCTCATACAGACGTTCTCACTCCGATTGAATGCACATCAATTGTATTTGTTTTTATTAAGCTAAATTATTGTAACCATTTCAAAATTAAATGTTTCGTAATTAACAAAGGTTTGTAAAAATAAAATCATTTTTAAAAACCTTTCAAGCTTAATATAACACGTACCTGGCGCAGTCGGTAGGACACCTCAAGGAAGTTAGTGAATATAACGTCCGTCGGTTTTAACCGTTAATTGAGGAAACTTTAAGTGGAGTGAATATCTACAACCACTTAATAGAGCGGATATCTATTAAGAGCACGAGTGAATATCGTGTAAGTGAAAAGTGAAAAGTGAAAAGTGAAAATTGTTCAAATGAGCAAAGTATTTTGGATCAACTTGTAAGTAGATCTTAAGATATAGAATTAAGAAAAAGTAGAGTAAATACTTTTTAATTTTATATAATTAATTTTTAATTTTATTATTTTAAAGAAAATAATATTTTAAAATGGCAACGCCAACATTAAAGAAGGAATATCTTGATATGATTCCTGAGTATAGTGGAGAGCCCACTATGCTCCACAGATTCATTTCCATATGTGATAAAGTAGTAAATAAGTTTTATGTAAACGAAAATCCAGAGGATTTTCAAAATGAATATCTATTTTCTTCTATACTAGCTAAGTTAAAAGGCCAAGCATTAGAAATGGTAGTAAACTCAAATTCATATAATTGGTATGAGATTAAAAAAGTATTATTAACCAGCTATTCAGACAAAAGAGATTGTTTTACTTTAAATTTAGAAATGGCTGAGTTAAAACAAGAGAATAACGAATCACCTTTTAAATTTTATGAGAGAATTCAAAAACTATTAAATTTACAGATTTTATTTTTTGTTAATAAAGAGCCACAAAGACAATTGGCCAAAGATGTTTTAATAGAATATGTACAGAAATTAGGGTTAAGAGTTCTCCTTAGAGGTTTACATGAACCCGTAGGATCGCTAATGCGAACCAAAAATCCAGATTCTCTTAGCGAAGCACTTAACATGCTTACTAATGACTTTCAATTTAAAAATAACAAATTATTTCATAATATTAAACAGTACATTCCACCTAGTGCCCCACAATACCCGCCTATTCGCAAACCCCTTCCTAACAAACAAACCTTCCAAAATTATAGGCCCAACTACCAAAATAATCCTAACCAATTTACTAAACCTAACTCATACCTACAGCAAAATCAACAACCGAGACAGTCTAACAACTACACACCATTAAAAGTTCATCAAAAATTTGAACCGGAACCAATGAGCATTTCCACACGTCAAACAGGGAACACAATTAGACAAAATAGACTTCATCAGATGACAGGGAAACCAATAGAGGAGGAAAATTACGATCAAACTATGAATCGATTGACTGAACAAATGACTAACTCTTATCTGACCGAACAAACAGATTATGAACCGCAAGAGGACCCTGACAGCTACATAGACTTTGATGATTCAACGCAAGAGGAAAACGCATGCGGATTCACTCAAGAGGACAATCATACCCAAAATCATTTTTTAGGACTAACCACATTAAAAAGACATTTTCCATAATGCATATAGAAGACGACACAAACGAACTACCGTACATCCACGATCCCAAGACCAACCTAAAGATGCTGATTGACACTGGAAGCACGAGATCATTTATTAAAAAATCAATATCTTTCCAATTTTTCAAAAACACCCTAAAACAAGAACCATTTGAAGTGAGTACAGCTCATGGAGTATCAAAAGAAAAATACAGTTGTACGCTACCACTTTTAGGAAAAGAAACAACCAAATTCTATTTATTTGATTTCCATAAAGATTTTGACTTACTCCTTGGATTAGATAACATAAAAGAATTAAAAATTAATTTAAATTTTGTGAATGATAAATTAATATTTCGCAATGAGCAAATGCCGATTAAATATTTTAACACAGAAGAACAAAATAATAATAATAATAATAATAAAAGCGAATGTCAGGAACAGAAAGCAAAAAAGGGAACAAGTTATGTTATACAAGCCCGCACTAGCCAAATGATTAAATTTAGAATACAAAATATTCAAGATGGAGAAGGACTCTTACCATACAAAAACGTAAATGGATTAGAAATTCCGCAGTGTATAGTCTCAGTACACAAGGGAGAAGCCTACTGCCCTATAATAAACAACACAGAGGAAAATGTAGAATTAACAGTGAATGAACCATTAGAATTAAAATCTTTAAAGGAATATAATATTTTCAAACCTGATGCAATTCAAAGGAACACTAATTTCAATATGTTCGATTATAAACAAACCAAATCGAGAAGGAAAAATTTAGATTTATCAAAATTTAGAATGGAACATATGAACTTTGAAGAAAAATCCGCTATAACAAGTTTAATAGAAGATTATGCAGATTTATTCCATATTGAGGGAAACGATTTAACTTTTACCAACCAAATAAAACATGTTATTGGGACTACTGATGAAATTCCCGTGTACTCTAGAAATTATAGATATCCAGAGATTTACAAGAACGAAATTAATAAACAAACTCAGAACATGCTTGAACAAGGATTTATTAGACCTTCGAATTCTCCATGGAACTCTCCTGTCTGGATTGTACCCAAAAAACAAGACGCTTCTGGCAAAAGAAAATTTCGATTAGTAATAGATTTTAGAGGATTAAACAAGAAAACAATTGACGATAAATTTCCCTTGCCAAACATTACCGACATATTAGATAAATTAGGACGATCTTAGTATTTTACAACTTTAGATTTAGCCTCAGGATTTCACCAAGTAGAAATGGATAAAAATAGCATAGAAAAAACAGCGTTTTCAACAGAAACGGGACACTACGGGTTTTTAAGAATGCCCTTTAGACTAAAGAATAGCCCCCTACATTTCAAAGAATTATGAATAATATTCTGAGAGGCATTCAAAATGAAACATGTTTAGTTTATTTAGACGACATTATAATTTATTCCACTAGCCTCCAAGAACATATACAAAGACTTATACAAGACAAGAAGTTTTCGAGAGATTACGCAAAGCCAACTTTAAAGTACAGCTGGATAAAACAGAATTTTTAAGAAAAGAAGTGGCATATTTGGGACATGTTGTGACACCAGATGGCGTAAAACCTAATCCAGCAAAGATTTTGGCAATCAAGGACTACCCAATACCTAAAACCACCAAACAAATTAAAGGCTTTTTAGGACTATTAGGCTATTATCGAAAATTTATTAAAAACTTCGCCAAGATAACAAAACCGTTTACTAACTGTTTAAAGAAAAATGCAAAAATAAACATAGAAAATCCAGACTTTATAGAATGTTTTGAAACATGTAACAATATATTGACTAACGAGCCCCTTCTACAATACCCAGATTTTGAAAAGGAGTTTACTCTAACGACAGACGCTAGTAATTTTGCACTAGGAGCAATTTTAAGCCAGGACAAAAATGGAAAAGACCTTCCTATAGCGTATGCCAGCAGAACTTTAAACGACAGCGAAACTAATTACTCCGCGATTGAAAAGGAATTATTAGCGATCGTATGGACCACCAAACATTTTAGACCTCATTTATTTGGGAGAAAATATAAAATTTATACAGACCATAAACCTTTACAATGGTTATTTTCAGTTAAAGAACCAAATTCTAAGCTTTTAAGATGGTGATTAAAATTAGAAGAATATGATTATGACATAAGATACAAAAAAGGCAAATTAAACCAAAATGCAGATGCTTTGTCTAGAATACAATTGAATGTTACTGATAAAAGGTCAACAAACACCCAACACACTGTAGAACCAGACCTTGAATTATCTCCAGCCGGCTTACTGAATCGTTACTTCCCGGAATTAAATGACGATAATGAATCTATGGTCGTACAACTCGACGCAACAGATAATGCCAACTTAGAGTACAATCAAGAAAGTGACAATCAAACCGTGCACTCCAATTTTGAAGGAAACACCCAAATTGAAATACCAATTTCCGACGAGCCTGTAAACTTTGGAAAAAATCAAATATTTTTATCATTAGTAAAATATGAGCCAAAGAAAGTAAAAATTATAAAACTATTCGGAACTTCAAAAATTCGTTTAATAGTCGAAATATCAGAAAATAATTTTAAAGAAGACATAGTTAATTTTGTAAAATCATATTTAGTGTCCAAAATAAAATATAATCTATATTTTGAAGACGATTTTTATGAGAAATTTGCATCATGCATAGCCAAAAATTTCAAACAAACTGAACTAAATTTAGTTAAGTGTAATAACAAACTCTTAGACCTAACTTCGGAAGAAGATACCTTAGAAACGATAAGTAATTATCATGTCAGCAAAACCAATCACCGAGGGATACAAGAAACATACGAACAAATTAAGCGAAGATATTATTGGCCTAATTTAAAATCACTAATTCAAAATTTCATAAACCAGTGTGACATATGTCAAAGAACCAAATACGACAGAATTCCCTTACAGCTAGAAATGAACTTGACACCAACAGCTGCGAGGCCATTCCAGATAATTCACATTGACACTATCTCCTTGGAAAAGAATTCGTTTATCAGCATTGTCGACAGTTTCACTAGATATGCTCAAGTTTATCGCCTGGGAAGCTCTCAAGCTACAGAGATTGCAGACAAGCTATTAGATTACTTCATGCATTTCTGCTTACCAACAGTTATTATCTCAGACAATGGAACGGAGTTTAATAACAAAATTGTAAAGGAGATACTAGACCTGCATAAAATCAAAATTCACTTTATCAGCACACAAAACCCCCAATCAAACGGATTATGTGAAAGATTTCATTCCACCTTAATAGAACACATAAGGCTGTTAAATAATCACATCGAATTTAAAAAAGACAGTATAATTAAGAAAGTTAAATATCCTATAGTAGCCTATAACAATAGCATACATTCAGTCACAAAATTAACGCCGTGCGAAGTCTTATTTGGACACATAAATTCAAACTCTTTATTAGATATAGATTTAGAAAAACAAATTGTAAATGACTACGTTTTAAACCATAAAGAAAAAACAAAAATACTTTTCGAAAACATTAAGGATAGCAACCAAAGAATTAAAGAAAAAGTTTTAGAAAAAAGGAATGTAAACAAAGAACCACTTCCAGAAATACCATCTGAAGTTTATATAAAGTCAGTTCAGAAGCAAAGCAAAACGAAAAACAGATATAGCAAGGAAGAGATAGCTTCAATAAACAAGGAAAGAAAAACTGGTAAAATAAAGCCTAGACATCATAACACAAAAGACAAGATACATTTGTCGAAAATTAAAAGGCCTAAGAAGATAAAAAATGTAATTAATGCTCAAAATAATTTTCCAGGTCTCTCCTGTTCGTCATTGGCACAGCCACCGACTCAACAGAGATCAGAGAAGTCAAGAACAACCTCGGAATAATCCCAATAGACCTTGGGCCGGCCAAATTAGAATCTTCCTACCATACCTTTATCCACTATTTTAATGTAAGAAACTTAGTAGCTCATTTAAATAACATTGATGCTTATTATTATGATGTATTGCAAAATTTTGAAACTAGTTGCTACAATTGTAACGGTAGCTTATTAAACAATGAATATGTAACTGATAACAGTAATAGAATAAGAGATATTGTTAATTATTTTAAATATGTTAATCACAGTAAAAATGTAATAGAAGAAAAATTAGAAATTATACTCTTAAGAGAGAATGGTAACAAAAGAACAAAAAGAGGTCTTATAGACGGATAGGATCCGTTATCAAATCTTTAACAGGCAATTTAGATGCATATGATGGTAAAAAATATGACAAAATAATTAAAGATATTGAAAATGAGCAAATTAAAATTAATTATCAAATTGAATCTCAATACTCCTTTAGTAATAATATTATGAAAGAATTAAATAAAACATTTATTGTAATTGATGAAAATTTTGTAGAATTAAAAAATAAGTTAAGTATTGTGAATAGTAATGTAAATGACTTTGTTGAACTAGAAAAATTTAGAAGTATTCTAAATCAATTGAACATTTTATATGACATGATGTTACAGGTAATCACAGATTTAGAAAATTCTCTTACATTTTGTAAACTAGGTGTTGTACACCCTAGTGTTATTTCAACCCAAGAATTATATGAAGAATTAAACAAAATCTATAAATATTATAATGAGAGGTTACCTTTAGAACCTAAAATGGAAAATATGTGGGAATTAGAGAACCTAATTAAAGTTAATTGTAAACTAGATTCTGAAAGGATTGTATACTTTATAAATTTACCCATTGTAGAAAAAACTCAATTTAAATTGTATAAACTACACTCTATACCCACAAAATATGAAACAGATTATGTAACAATTATACCAAAAGTAAGGTACATATTAGTGTCTAACTCTGTAATATTAGGTTTAGACAATGAATGTGACTGTAAAACCGATTCCATATACTTTTGCTCATTCGACATTCTAACACACCATAAATTAGACTGTGAAGTGTCCATCATCAGGAAGAACGATGCCAGCAACTGTGAATATACTGCATTGGAAGTTACAGACAACTTAATTAACTGGATCTCAGAAATCAACCTTTACCTGGCGACCTTCCCCAACAAGCAGACTCTGGAAATTACCAATCGCAAGGCAACTACCACCGTCACCCTTCAAGGCATATATTTGATAAAAACTAATAATGATTCAGTCTTTTTCAACATCATGAAACTGAGCCATACATCAACAACTTCGGGAGGCCATCCTATTTTCATGGACACGTCCAAACTACAATTTTCAATGAGTAAAATGCCAGAATTCTCAGTAAACGTTAAACGCCTAGAGTTGGACAAAATAAACACGGAAACCATCTCAAGAATTGACCCAACTATGGAAATAACCCACCACATCAGTATCTGGACTATTGCCCTTTACGGAGGCGTATTCAGCAGCCTTATATACTTCGCCCTCATCAAGAAGAAGAAGAAGAGGACTTCAATCAATGTCGAAACTTCGCCAACCCCCGAAGTTTTCTTTAGGGATGGAGGAGTTATATGAACAATTTATGTGAATATTTCATAATTAAATGCGTGCTAGGAAAATTCCTGCTTACGCAGCTTTTGTATTATATAGGTGGTGAGAACAGAGCCCCAGCAGTGTGCAAGTCGCCTCTGTCTCATACAGACGTTCTCACTCCGATTGAATGCACATCAATTGTATTTGTTTTTATTAAGCTAAATTATTGTAACCATTTCAAAATTAAATGTTTCGTAATTAACAAAGGTTTGTAAAAATAAAATCATTTTTAAAAACCTTTCAAGCTTAATATAACACGTAACTTATATAAATGCTGAATATGTATTACATCATGTTATGCTCTATTTCCATTATTATTGTGGCGATCACACCAATATTAGAAAGGGAACAAATTTAAATTTGTATTATGAGTGAAATCTTTGCAAAATGTTTTGAATAAGGGTCAGACACGTGACGAAGACAAAAGATGTCAGAGAGCGCTTAATAGTGGGGGCAAACATCTGTTGCTTTTGTAAACAAAAAGATTCTTCAGTAAGGGTTTGTAACGTTAACGTGAACGTATCGAGGTATAAATTGAAACAGTTTTAAAATGCCCATGCTTCGACTAAGTAGTCTAATATCTATAAAAATACAGTTAATTATTTAGTGAACGACTGAGTATTTATGAAATAACTATCTGGTCCCTAAAGGTTTGATAAACTCGTAAATATGTGGTGTAACGTATACTTATCCCTTTATTTGATGACATTATCTCATATTAAACGCGTTATATCATAACTCTATAAAGTAGAACCTCCATTTCAATCTAGCTATCCTTTACACGCCCCTTTATTGGTCTTGGTTTTATCTACTAATCGTCTTCAAATGTTTCGGTCTCATGTAGCGTCTTCTTATATTTAATCTTTCTTTCTTCCAAATCCTTTGACTACGTTCTTTTCTTATCCATAACTCATTATTCGTTTGAAGGTATTTAAGGTAACCACAATTATTCAGCTTCACCTGGGTTTTTACGTTCCACCACGGAACTACTGTTAATTTAGGACTTTACTGGGCTATCCACAAGTTCTTTATTTTTCTGACAGTATACAGTAACTACAGGTAATTAAAAATAAAAGAAGAGAATAAATTGAAAGCAATTGCAAACGCAAACAAGAAAATATAGAAACTCTGGATATAAGGCAAGAGATAAAATAAGGGTTCTGACAAATCATATTTGTACACATATTGAAATATTTAAAAACGCGACTCTTGTCAAGTGGGTGGGTTTTTAGCTTAGGAGCTAGCTGCGCAAAGTCCACGACTCTTACACAAGTCGCACTGCATTTTCAATGTATTTGACGTAGGCAAGGAACAATGTTTCCCCTAACTTCAGTTTCTGCAGTCACGGAGTAGCTGTTTCTATGGCCTCTTTCAGGTACATTATAAAATATTTACTCAGTTTAATTTTAACTTTTCTTTCTTGTGCAATCTTCAGTATTCTACCCTCTCAAGTCTGTCTCACATATGGGTCCCAGATCAGTCTTCTTCAAGTGTAAACTTCTATTACTGCTATAGCAACTTTTAGTTGGGGAGTAGATGTATTTCATGTATTTCGCGCGGCGTGCAAACGTTTACTAACAGATCAGGCTATACCATATGATTTCACAGAGGACAGGTTTCTCTATTTAGCGGTTAAATGTAAATAATTTTCAAATGAAATGTTTCATAAATTTAGATTACGTAATTCGGTACGTTAATTATTTTCAATTTCCCATTTATTACACTTCTAATTTAAAAAAGAAAAGATATGTAACAATAAAATAAAAAATATTTATGTGGTTGTTTGGACGTTTTAACCACTTGGACTCCAATTATTTGGTCGCCGGCCGCCCCACCACATCCAATTAGTTAGTATGTGTTTTGCACACGTATGTTTAATTATTCACTAATAAATTAAGACTTCAAGTAAATATATATATTATAATTAACCACTGTATTCAGAATAAAATGGAAAACAGTAATATGAGGTTTGTATGTTGAAAACTTGAAGTTTGAGTTCAGTAGACCTTATAAAATGCATAAAATAATAGTTCAGTTTGATGTAATTATTTTAAAAAAAAATTAAATTGTACTAAAACCATATTTACAAGCACAAAATATATTTACAAATGTAGGTACCAAAACAAAAATATAGTTCTAAATATAAGTTATTAAAATTGTCATTTAGGCCTATTCAAAATTGTTTAATTTGTTTAGGCCGAGTTTATTTACAAATACTCCTTCTTTGGGCACTTGAGAAACAATTCAATTTATTGTTTATAGTTTTTACAGTGTAAAACTTTTCAAAGTAAATGTTTGTATGTAATACCGGGTTATCTGGGCAAGTGACGCAGTAGGCCTCAGCCCACACGTTGCAAGCCTATTAGAAAGCAATATATGTACATAACAATATATGTCAAAACTAAAATATAAGCAAAACACTAAATAAATAAAGGAGGTCATGCATAAGGATAGGTTCACATAAACAGCAATCTATCAAATAAGCCAGATGTCTGACACTTACTGTGTAGTACATCGTAAACAACTGTCTGGGACAAGTTATTTATTTACGACAAAAATAATGATAAATCAGAGACATAAATATAAACATTACCTTCTCATAACACAGAAAATGAGCATAGTACACCTTATCATTAAGTAAGACGTACTAAAGTCTGTAATAGGTGCACCGCAAAGTATGTCAGACTGAGTCCAAAAGTAGAGTGGAACGGGATTTTTAGTGATGTCGGACTCAGTTCGCCTATGGAGCGCAAAAAGTTAATATATTCTGTATTAAGTGATTTATTGTCATTTCTATGGAGCATTACCATATACATTATTACGCCTAGTAAAATTATAATATTACCTGTAATCAATGAATAAATATTTTGTTTATTACTAACGATAAATTATAAATATCGGTAAAAGAATATTAGAATAGATATATTCTAGTAACAAAAAAGTAGGGGAAAGCTGTTTTACTTCATAATAAATGGTTAACATAAATATAGTTTTCTGTCTAGTTTTCTGACTTGTTACTTTTAATTTAAAGTACTAAAGCTGAATGATCTTATAACATTTTATTAGAATATTAAATACATGTTGAAAATATAGATCATTGTTTTTCCTGAAAATACTTATTTTAAGTAATACATATCAATATTAATGCTTATTTTATTAGTGAATAGTTTTGAAAATATGCATATTTAAACAATTATTGTATTTGAAATATTTGTATTTATTAAGTATATTACAAGAAAACGTGTCCCCATATTTAATATAAAGTAGACGTACAGGTTGAATGCGTGTTTCCAAACATTGGGACGTGTTTTAAATAGTAACGTGTAGGCCTATGTGTCAAACGAATTAAAACTATTGAAAAGGCAGTAAAAGAGAGAAGAAGTAATACATTCTTTCTTGTACTTTTAAAAATCTTAATTATTGAGTGAAGGGTTTGACAGTCATGTTATATAATTAATTTCTGCTTTTAACAAACGATGTAGTAAAATTATTACAAGAGGTGTTCATTGTACTGTACAACTTTGCTTAAGGCGCTATATAGGCAATTTAGTGTCTTCTTCGTACACGCAAATTACAGTGCAACAAAAGTGGGTTTTCAACATTTCAGGGGTTGGAACTTAAATTTTAACAGCATATTTATCAACCACAGCAGACTTATTTCAAATCATAGGGATATTTGTGATAAAAATTTTTTGTTATTCACATTATGGATGATATGGGCGTATTAAAACGTTAAGAAATGTAGCCGTTGATCCGACTATGCTGTCTTATTATGAATTAACACAGTCTAAAAACTAACTCCTTTGTCAAACAGGTTTTCTGTTGGACATTGATCAAGTTTTTAATGGTCTTCTTTGTGTTTGTTATATGTACCTATTGTTGTGCTGTGAGAAATTGATTTATTACTATATGTGCTAATTGTATTGTATGCCATTTTTTAAATAACTTAGGCCTAGACTTCAAAAACTTTGTGAAATGCGAATGAGTTGATTTGTTGTACTTTAATCCAAAACTTGTGCGAGGTACATATCCTCGAAATTTCGTATAAGTATCGGTAAAAAAGTAAAGCCTACGCCAATTGTATCAACGTAAAAAACTGCTGAATATGCAGAACGTGAAACAATTGTTTGACTATTCAAAGAAAATGAAACGTTAAAGTTGAGATACAGTATAATAACTTGAGAAAATTTAAAAAATAACAAAGAAATTGTGTAATAAATGAAACAAAAGTAAAATACAAAGATAAAAATGAAAAGAGCAATAAAATTGCAAAGGAAAAGAGTAGAGAAATTATTTTAGAATGGATGTTTAACGAATAAAAGGAAAACAAAATTACAAATAATAAACTAATAAATTAAAATAATTTACTTCTTTTATGAGTTTTAACAAAATAAATTATGTTGAAATAAAAAAACTGTTACAAAGGAAAATTGAGAACCCAAAATTTGTGCTAAACCAATAGTTTAAGGAATAAAACAAAAGTAAAATAGAGAGGGAATAAAATAAGAAATAAAGTTGTAGCATGAAATAAATAAAACGTGCCGTCTGCTGAATGTTACTCCGAAAAAATGTTTGCAGCAAAAGATGGTATCAGGTAACAAATAGCTTACAATGGCACATATCACATTTAAAAAAGGAAATAGAAACGGTAAATTGGAAACTTGGGTATGTGGGAAGGCTCCGTAGTTTTACAGAGTACAGTGATAAACTGTTTTATTGAGAAAGAACTGAGATAAAATATTTCATAAACAACATCCAACACGTGTAACTAACCAGTACCCGGTAAAACAGGCTTATCCCTAACAAAGCATGTTATAATGTCGACGTTTGTAACATGTATAGAAGTGGATATCAAATAAGAGACTATTTCGCTTTTTGTTTTGAAAATAACTATTGTATAACCGGATTGAAACACAACAAAGTAATCATAGGATAATTAAACAGGGAAAAGGTTTTTTTAAATAACTCTAATTATTCCGCAATCGAATTCTGTACACAAATTGTTCTAAAGGATTACTGGCGCTCACATTGCCCCGGAGACTATGGTGATTAATTGGATTTAATTTATAATGCATTAGCTGAATGATTAGCTAGCTCGATATTTTTGGAATGCTTAGTTTATTCAGACGGGTTTTAAATATGAATTAAAACACTTTTTTAAAAAAAGTAAAAACATGGTGAATTTTCAAATACATATAAGTAAACTGGTAAATTCTAAGAGTCGCTGTCTTTAGCTGAATGTCTTGATCAACTAACATTATGTGTCAGAGATCATTAACAAATATTTTAACTAATTTCTTTCAATACAATGCAGAAAATATGTATGTATCGAAGAACTCCTTTGAACTGCTAAATTTATATTAACTTTCCATTGTCAGAATGCCATTCCTCATTAACGTGTCTACCTTCGTACCCTATCCTGGTTCCAAGCTGAGATATAATTATTTGAAGTTTTGTTGCTACAGTATTTCTTTACCATCTGAACCAAAGAGCTTTCCATGTTGAATATATCGGTTATCGTGGAATGAAAGAAGTCATCATTGAGCGTGATGAATAGTGTACCGTTTGATTTCAGGCGGTGATTACACTACATCATAGCAAGTAGCTGTTAGCTGGCAACGATTCTATGCCAGATGGCGATCTTGTACACCCGAGTGATAATTTATACCTTCCCTTGACATCTAACTGACCATTAGGTTTATTTCTTGATCCAACCCGAATATCATTTTATTTCTTATCCTTCATTCCATAATAAGGAGATGCAAATAAAAAACAAAGTCAAATGAACCGGTAGAAAACATGTAAAGTTCAAGTATGCGACCCTACATTGTAAACAAATGTTTCCTTTTAAATTCCTCACAGGAGATGTAAAACACAAACCAAACTTAGATATGAAAACGGGGAAAACATTATGTAAACTATTATAAGGTTTTTTAACAAAGTATGTTAAACACTTTGTTTTAAAGTGCAAATCTTCCTTTTTCTCTCCTTCAACTATACTGTCTTGAAAACCTCAGTAAGTTTAAGGTCTAAATGCTTTGATTTCGTCCAGACCAGATGATCTTCTTGTCGAATATGTCCCTCTCTTTCACCTGATTTTGCGTGGGCTGTCTATTTAAGGGAGCCCTGTTCCAGGTATTTGCAGGCCTTATTCTTACATAATTCTCTTTGCTTTTTCTTAATTTTCTTTTCAAATGCGATAAAACGAAAAATCACAATTATTTCCTTTATGACGTAATTTTAGGATAGATATACTACAGAAGCGCGAACAAATTTGGTGTAATAACCTCTCTATATCCTCTAACAGAAACTTTTATGTTCCTACCTGAATCATATCTTTATTGACAATTGTTTCTTATAATTCAAGACTTTCATAGTCGTAATGGAATATAGACATAAAACTATGAAAAAGTTAAAAAAGTGTTGATGACACAACACCTGTGTGCAGAACAAGGGCTTGCTACCCCAAGCTTCATTTCACCCTCTCTGGGTCTACCGCTTGTGAGACTGGAACGCTATGTTCTAGATCCTAGTGAGAAGGACAATATGAAGAAATTGTATTTACTTCTATTAGAAAGTGTTTAAAATTTCTAAGTTTTCAATTCCTTCTATTAGATGAAAACCTTATATATATATATATATATATATATATATATATATATATATATATATATATATATATATATATATCTTGTAAGAATTTTCAATCGTTAATAAAATATGATTTTATTCAACTAATCAAGTTCAAATACATTTTAAACCTGTTGTGGATGACAATTGATGAAACATGTTTTTCAGATATTTATTAATTAATTAAACTTGAAAAAACTATGTCTTGGTTTGAACTGAATGACATGTTTAAAATTCAGGACTTTGGCTCTGAGCCAGCTCCCATCGCTAAATATATTTAGTTAAAAATGTGTGTGAAATGAAAAGAGAAACCTTGCTAGTAATAATGATCCAAAGCAAGAGATGGATAGAATGAGAAATATAGATCACAATTAGCTTCATAAATTAGAAATGAAAAAAAAATGAAAAAATACCTAGTAACAAACTAAAATAATAGTCCAACATTGTATACTGTATAGAAAGAAAAATGGCTAGAATATTCGCTTTCTATATCAAAAATAATAAAAATAAAATGTTTCTTTCTTGACTTCAGTAGGAATTGACATGTTTTTATATTACTTGCTCCTATAGCTTTATGCACCTATTTATTCACCCTCTCATGCTATTCCTCTTTACAATTAAAACAATATATGTATAGTAAAATGTCATTATTTACCAAAAATTAAGTTAAGAACATTACACAAATTCAAACACTTTCTAAATTAACACTTGAAGCAGAAATAAATGCTTCCCTGGCGTTCTGTAATTCTATATTTCAAACTTAGCAACTTTGTTAAGGTGTGTGTTAAGTTGGAGAAATGAGATTTGCAGCACTTTGACCTATTACGTCGTTCTTCGCTGTCTTCAATTACATGTTCTTGACCCTAAATCACAATTTAAGTTTACCACATCTAGTGTTTAATCCAATTTAAGCAGATAAACTACTAAATCGTGTAACTTGTGGAGATATCGTTTATTCGTTGGACGATTTTTTAAATTTATTTAGGTATAAAAATTAAAATATTATTACTTTATTATTTTTGTAATTATTTCCATTATTTTCAAAGATACTCGGTAAATGAACTAAGCTAGATTAGAAAAATAAAAATTTTAGGTGTGTTACGGACTAAAATTCTGTATTAAGCTTATAACCAAAATGATTTTACTTACAGATACAAATTTCTGTTCGTACCTTTAGATAAAATTTACAGAACACTTCGGAAGGCCCAAGATATCTAATCTTTAGAAAAACGTAATTAGTTGAGATGGATACTAACTATTCAGCTATCTCTCGGGATTCGATACCTCTACATGAAGATCTGTCATTTTAAGGTATCTGAAAAACTGGAGTTTTATTTTATATAGAAAAAAATAATAACTGCTAATTTAGAAATTATGATTTCATTGATACGATTTCTAATTTTACAGGTTTTGTAAATTGTTTTTAAAACGTTTAAATATTTGTCAATCAATATTCTATATTATGTCAAAACATCAAAATAATTGAACATTATTAAATTTTCATGTTATATACCCCCTATTTATTATAAACATAATTATATCATTTCAAATTTCAAAATTAACCATGTGTTAAATCACAGTAGCCGATTAATTCACTTTATAATTATCATGTCCCTAAAACTAAATATGTAATTTAACATTTAAGAAAAACTTTAATAAAGATAACATTTTCGATAATCATCACAATGTTTTCTAATCAATAGTTTTAAAGATTTACTAAAATTTACACAAGTAAACTTTATAAAAAAACACCATGTTATAATACCCAAAAAATATTTATAATAAATTGTAAAGTAATTAAATATCATTATTTTAACTACGAATCAATTCCTTTATAATAGACCTGTCATTCAGACTCTAATAACAGCCAGATAATTAATTTTATAATAATTGTACTTTTTATAATATCACTATTATAGTTATCTTTAAAATAGAAAGAATAAAAGATAAACAATTTTGATTGATGTGTATTAATCCAACATATACAGAAAACTATCTTTTATTACTTTAATTATTTTTTCTTATCCTTTCTAAAAATAGTAGATAGTTTAAAAAAGTAAAATATTGAGAATTAGTTAAACATGTATATAGAGAAAGATCAACCAATCATTAAACTTTAATGATTACGGTTAGTAGCCAATTAAAAATGAAACATCTAATTTCATATTTGTTAAAATAATAATTTTTATTTAAACAGTTTGTGTACATAAAAATATATTCTCTTCTGGATACTACATCATTTACAAGCACGAAAAAATATTCTATGTCCTGTCAACGGGTCGTCAGTAGGTAACCAATCTTTGCGCTCGCCACAGGAAGAAAAACATATGGTTTGAACTTCTTTGCGTGTATATGAAGCCGACCATCACAATGAGATGCGTATAGTTTATAATAACATTTTCTAAGTACGAAAGTAATCACCGACAGTGACGTGAAATAATTCTGTCGATTGTGATAGAATCAGCGAAACTGGAAAAAATATAATGTATTATTACATTTGCCAGCTCTTAGTGGTGCTGTAATTTTCTGAAACTTGAAGTTTAAAATTTGTTTGTCTTAAAACAGTCTTGATAGTTGTGCTGCAGTTTGATTTGTGTTTCAGGTTCCAAAATAAAGTTTCGTTATAGAACAACTTATTTTGATCTTCAACGCTATATTGAACGCAATTACGAAGCTATCTGTTTAATTAGACGACAACGGTAAGTCTATTAACGCTGATGAAATTATACAGTGACAGTCATTTAATATACCAGGAAGTTTACAATTATCGTAGGCATGGAGCTTAAGGATAGGTTTTAGCTATATTTTGACATTCCTAATACCTACGTTAAAAAATATATCTAGGGAAGCAAAATCCTTTAGTAAGATCTCCCCTACGAAACCATGTTTTGAAGAATAAGAAACCTAGAATCGTCCTCCTATAAACCTCTTGCTAACGTCTCATTGATTCGTCTTCACAAATTGTCAACAGGAATAAATATTTCTGTTTCCAATGGTTATAATTACTGTAAATCTGACATTGCATTTGCTTTAATAGCATGTTGATCTTTTATGTAAATTGTCTCATTTGTTATTCAAAACACTTTAATGTGTAAAGCAAGCAAACTGCAGAACGTAGATGGTGATGAAACTCTAATCTTTTGTTTCTCTTCTTCTTGTTTCCATAAAAAAAGTGGATGTTATTTCTATGATAACGTTTCTATGATAATTTTTATTATAATTATATTCTGTTCTATTAGTTAACATTTGACAAATCCGTTTCAAACCATTATACATTGCCTCCATTTTATTCGTATCTATATATTTTTTTTCCTTTTTGCTTTATATTTTTTGTTTTATTTTTATTTTCCATTTTCTGAATAGTTTTGTTACACGTGAAATTATAGTTTTCATTTTAATTATTATTACTCAAGTATTTTTTCTAACGTTTTGCTTAGATATTTTACTTTATTTAATTCCAAAATGTGTTTAAGTCCTCCGATTTTATTTTATCGACGAAGTTTGATGATAGCCTAGGTGCGTTTTTTCTGTTCATGTATATTTGCTATATTAAAGATAAAGTGGGAAGCTTTTAATAGGCCTAGGATTTATTTTTCCTTATGCCAAAAAATTATTCTTATGTTTGGTAAGGCAAAAAACATTGGTCAAAAAATTTAATTTAATTTATAATTTGTAAGTATTATTCCGTACAATTTCTAAAACTGTGTTTTTACTCGTATATTCTATAAAATATTTATTATTTGTATGTGTATAACACCTCTATTCTTACATTCATTCATTCAAATATGTTCCTACATCCACTTTTAAACGGCATTTAGTTACGTCTATGTAATTTGTCGATCTACAAATTGTCACCTATTAATATACAAATAAGATATTGTTTCAAATATTGTTGCGATTAATATATTTTGCAGATATGTATATCCATGTGTAGTCACTGACATGGTAATTACCTCTGACATGTGTATTTTCGATCCAACAAAGCAATCTTTGTGTTGAAATCAGGTGTCTGATGTAATTAGAGGAACGTCTTTCCTTCCCTTTCTCGCTCCCTCTATTGTTCTCCAACGCCACATCTATTGCGTTCCGCATACATTAATTTAGTTCGCTTATTCGGTTTACATTATATAAGTATTTCGAATAGAGCGTGCTGGTTTAAGGAACAAGTATATTATTTTAAAATTTAAATTATATATACACAGAGGAATATGTATAAAATATGTGGTTATAATATTAGTTATATATAGTCTGTGTTGGTGATTTATCCAGGTTATCTTCAGCTTTACAACTAACGTATATGCCCTAAACCACTTATTTACATCGTCATTACTTACTTAAGATATTAAAAAACATACACTATTTTAAAATTGATTTCGTTTCGAACATTATTCTGTTGAACGGAATATTAGTAATCTGATTAAAGCTATAAATGTATTTTGATTGAGTTAAATATTTAAAAAGTATGTGAAAAGTAGAAACATTTATTAAATGATAAATCAGTGCCTATTGAATGATAAAATGGTTTACTCATTTTTCAGAACAACAAAAATATTTGTATATATTTATATGCACGATAGGTTTTTAAAAATAGTTTTATTTTTACAAACATTTATTAACTAGGAATAATTTATTGTTGAAATTAATACAAAATTATGCTTTAAAAATACAACTGATATTCACGCAGCTGGAATGGAGACAATTGTTCGTCTAAAGATCGCTACACACTGAAGCTACACTGTCTTAGCAGCTGCACAATATAAAGTCTGCGTAAGCAGTAACCTACTCTAGGTAATCATTAAATTTAGAAAAATATACATTATTCACAAAACCTTTATATATATATATATATATATATATATATATATATATATATATATATATATATATATATATATATATATATATATATATGATAAATAGTTATTATCTGTACATCCGTTCATTCTGCAGTGCATAAATTCGCACTGTGAATATATATATATAATCCTAGAACTAATAACAACTCAAAATGCCATGTTATAATATTTAGATCATTGAAATTATAAAGAAACTGAAGAAAGAATAAATGTAAAAAAAATTGTTTCCAATTTGCTATTACAATTTTTACGATATAAACAACAATAATCATAGGTTTAAAAAATGAATACTTTATTTCTTACAAAACCTTTAAGCATATTTCGCTATCATAAGAAATGTGATTATATCTCATTCTCTGACTACCCCATCCGTGTTAACGAATTTGCATAAAGGTTTTATAAACTACTGTATTCATTAAGTTTGTGGTTTATATCTACAAAAAAAAACTAAGCTGCTGAAAACTAAACTGTTTGGTATTCGATTACCAAAATAATTCTGTTTTAAAATATAATGGCGTAACTAACCAAACGTAAAAATCCAAAGACAATAAAACCAAACAAGAAATAAACATACCTTCAACAATGAAACTGTCCCTACAGTGTATTTTGTGGGTGTATTCCAAAACAAAATTATTTAGATATTGTTAAAAAAGGTCAGACGAATTCAGAAAACAATTTAAATATCAGAGCTGAGACATCACACTATAAGATCGTCTGATGACAACAATGCAGACCCAATATCGTGTATGGTGTCTATACCCTGGGAACAAACACAATGACTATGTTAAATCGAAAAAGTGGCATGGCGTCTGAGAAACAATATCCACGTAGAACTACTAAGGCAGAAATTATATGTGTTACTTGGTTCTTTCAATCTTATTAAAGGACCATCGTCTACTAAATATATACTACAAACATAATTACTTACTCTGCATCTTCGACAGCTTCCGTCTTGGCCAGGAAGACACAGTTGAGCAGAATGGTTGCCATGACAACGTAATCAAAGTATTGGTTTGTTGATAGGAAGATGCAAGTGCGACGAACGGTGTTCCACGGAGAAAAATAAAAGAAGGAGCTGGTAGCGGTGAAACGGTGAATGTAGTTTTTGCGAAACCTTTTTGAAACAACGCAGAAAGTCTGAAACATAGAAAAAAACAGTTTTAAATAAATTGCTTTGTATTTTGTTTTAAGAAAAATTTAAGTGGGGAAACTATAAGAATTATAGAAAGATGGGGTAGGGGTCACAAAACTACCCTTATGAGAGATTGAAAAGTTGTTTTTATTCTCTTCCTCAGAGTTGCCATTCAGAGGTCAGAAAGATTTTATGATTTGGGGTCTTTCCTTTACACCAGTTATCCTCACTACGAGGCCACATGTAACCCTGAAAATGATTTTTTGCGGCCCTTAGACGGTTAGGAATTTAAACAAAGGAATTAAAACAGCAGTTGGGTGGCAATGGTATTTTTGGGAAAAAATTAATAAAACTCACTATGAATCTTGGTAAGCAGTTGAAAGAAAAAAATTCCTAACTTAACTGACTGTCCTCAGAAAACATTATGTGTTTTTGTATTTGCGTGTATTTGTGAATCCACATTCTGTTATCTGAACTTCGTAAAACACAAGTACTGATCTTGGTGAACAAGGGGGAACGTTGGAAACACTTTGAGACTTTCAGTTTCTTTCTAACCAGCTAACATAAATGCCATACTAGAGAGCTGTGTAAGGTTCCGCCCTTCGGCTTCAAAGTATTAACAAATTCAGTCATTCCTGGAATTTAGTAAAATATATTTTCTTACTTTTTTATATATAAAGCCGTTGATTTATTTTAGTGATGTAACAAACAATTTTTAAAATCATACTGTTTGTATGTTACGTAATACCACTTGTACTTGCGGACCTAAGTAAAGCGTCATGGAAACTGTGTGACACTCTAAGCCCTAAGCAAATCCTAGTGAAGTACCCTATTCTATACCCCCTGCGTTGTTATAAGAAAAGATGGAGGATGTGAAAGAACCTCATGCAATTGGAATTATTCTGGATTGTGAATTATTTTTGGTATTACAATTATTCTTCATAATGGGATTATAAGATTGTCCTTGGTAGAACTATGACTAGATGGAGCAAGGACACTAACTAGGGAGTAGTGGAATAACTACCAGTTTTTGTGATTCTCTTAGGAACCTTTTAGTTTTTTCAAGCAGTTATATTTTACAAAACCTAATTAATCAAGTACTTCACATTAATATGAACTACAATTGTTTAAAAAAATTATATTCATACGTCTAATTTTCATTTTAAATGTTACCATTATTAAAATGAAAAATTTACCCATTGCTGGCTTTGATACTATCACCAACTGAATCGATTGATCCAACCCTTTGAAATATATGTTTTTATTTTCTCAAATAACAGCTGATCATTACATTATAATAACAAATAAAATTGGAAGTATTATAATACGATCCAAGTGGCGTTCCACAGATGGCTTGTAGGTACTATTCTAAAGGTTTTTTTTCGCCTCCCCTTCATAACACCAAGACATTCTGTGAATTTTCTTCCCAGGATCACCAGACTGTGAAAATGAGTACCTAGTATAATAAGGGTAAGACTGCCCACTTAACCTTCCTTGAATAGAGTTAGACACCCGGTTTCTCCTTAGCTAACTTCATGGTATAAAAAGGAACTATCCTATTTCATAGTAATCCTATTTCATAGGCAAGTGGTGAAATTTCGTTAACTTTAAGGACAGATCTCTTGGATGGAGCTCGTGGCCGTGTCCTATCAAGTCGCACTGGGAAAATTCATTTCTCGTACCTCCAGTTCGAACTGTATGGCTACTATCAATGTCAACGATCATTCGTGTTTCTAAAAATTTGTAATTAACTTGATTATACACCCCCCCCTAATTAACAAAATTTGATTGTCTATGTCTTTGAAGCTTTTACTTTTAGTGTATTTTAGTGATATATTTGTTTTCTCTACTTATATTACTGCTTTAACATTTTTTCATTGTGCGTTTCTTATTTTCACTTTATTTAGTTTCGCAGAAAGGTCTTGATGAAATCGCAGAAAACTTCAACTATGAAAATTCATGGTTCAAAGTTTCGATATTTAAACAATGACGTTGTCTAGGGAAATGTATTTAACAAAAATACAGTATTAAAAAAAACATCATTCAAAACATTATTTATTCATAATTGTTAATAATCTTTTTAGAAAGAGATTTCTACGTTACGTATATCATAGCTAGAGCTACAATTATTTTGTAATTATGTGTTCTGAAGCGATAATAAATGACATTTGAGATAAGATAAGATTAAAATATTTATGGATGCATGACTAAGCTTTGTGCAGAATATTAGTAAAATTAAATAGAACTTGAAAGTGTGTGTATTCTCTCCATTATTTTAGTAGGTAATGTGTTTTAATATGTAGGTATGCAGTAGAATGGTTAAAGATCGCCTAAAGTTCATGCACAAGCAATATTACCTATGATATAAATATATTATTAATAAGAATTGTAATAATATATTGTATTGTAATTGTATTGTATATTGTAATATATTGTATTTATTTTTTATTGTATTAGAAGTTTCTTTTTAATACAGTAATTTTCTTAAATAAATGACATTAAAAAGTTGATATTTGGGGAAATAAATTTGCAATGTTGAAAATGTCTGAAAATTGATCGTGATTGATAGTGAACCTACTAATTTTGAATAAATATTTATTTTATTAATATTATTTTATCAGTGTAGTCAGAAACTAAAAAGACTTAATTTAAAAAAACTAGTTTTAACAGTTAATCAGTAAAATTTGTTTAATCAAGACAGCGACAAACTTTGTTGCTTAGTAAACATGCTGTAAATTTAACACAATCTGGGACGTTTATGATGAAACTCTTTATTTGTTTACAACTAAGTGTGGAGCTGAAAGTGACATATTAAAGAGAAACGATTTTGTTGGTTTTTATAAAAATGTTTAAAGAGATTCTTAAAACCATAATTTATTGGAACTTGATCTCCCGCACTTGTCTTCTTCTCCCAGCTGGCTTATATAATCCTTCAGAAACACCACTTGCTGACCAGAGCGGATTAAGTTGTCTCTTACAACGCAAACACCGCTGCTCCTGCTGTAGAGGTAGGCTTTGTATCTGTCACAAATGTATTCTCGTTTGTGTCAACATTTTATTAGATATAACTTTAAAAAATCTTTCGATTTAATAGCATCGGCAATCTTTGATTTAAATAACTTGAGAAGAAGTGTAGTGAAGGGGGCGAGAAGAGCTGAAAGGATGTTCATAGTTCTAATTAATTGCACTCTTTTATCTGAATGTGGCAGACTGTGAAGTCACCGTCGATGAATGGAGTGATAAATTGAATAAGCGCAGAGAACAGATCCATGCATAATGCACTCCGAGCCCGAGGGAAACCCGTCCTTGTTACGGTGTCTCCCTTTTACTCCCTCACGACCTATTTACCTCTGAATATACTTCACACTGGAAATATCAATCTCACAGTTCAATGACAAATTAGGCTTAATCATAATGGCGGCAAGTTTGAATCAATGTATTGCTAATAATTCATTGTGTTGCAGAGAAATTGGAATCTTAAAAATGGCGATAATTTAGGCTATTATAAATTATTTATTTATTTAGAACTCTATCCATTTTAACTGAATCAATTGAATAAAACTTTCTTTCTGACGTTATTACGTTAATACTTCTTAATACAAACTCAGCAAAAATATAACAATTTCGCAGTAATGAAAAACAAAAATTATATTTTTTAACGATAGTTATAGCTTGTAACGATAGAAAAATTTTAATTTTCATATACACAAAATTATTTAGATCACTTAACGTTTAAGGCGGACACGAAATGAATTTCTTTTACTTATCGTTAATTTAGTTAATATAATTCATAACACATAACTAACGAATGAATCAAAATTAAAATCAATTATATTCCACATATCTACCAAGCTAGTATCTTACAAATATTTTCTCAACTAAACTAAAGACACAGTAGCCAAATAAGGGAATGTGCAAGCAATTCGTACATATTTTAAGTAGCTTATGCTAAAATAAACTATGTACTATATTTACCGAATGCAAATATTCTAAACTCAATAATTATTGAATTAAAGCCACTCTTTTTTTAATGTTTCTTGTTATTGCGACTGGAACATTTGATCGAGTTCCTTTATGGTTGAAATTGAGTTTGTCTGCTCATAAAGTGTCAGGTGTTGATGAGGCATCAAAACCGACCAACGCAATGTATTTTGCTCTAAGTACTGTACAGCAGGCGCTAAATCAAGAGACAATGGACCCCACCCTTACTCTGGCTCCTGTAATCCATTGTTAGCTGTGGGGATTAGGAGGGTAGTATCTCTCCACGAACAATTAATTCAATCATTTAGGCATTTATTTCAAAAACGAACGAGGAAAAGGAGCGGATTGGTCTTATAAATTTACTACTATTTTAAAAATACACACAAACACACACGTACAAAGTTTTAAAATTTTTATAATATTTACATTTTATATTGTTTATTAGGAATGGTTTTGGACATCCGACTATCATCAAATCTTGCAAAACAGATATATAAGTTGAATTTTTTACCACATTGTTTGAAGGTAGGCATGTGTTGTTTGTTTGCTTGTGTGTGTGCTCGAGCACGAACGTGGAAAATGCCAGTTTTGTATATTAGGGGTTTTACTGACAGCAAACAGGAAGGTTATTAATATAATAAAAAAACATAATAAAACACTCATAATACAACATAAAAACTGTCATAATAAAACAGTAGACTCATCATTCAGGAGCGGTTTGTAAAATCTTGTCGCTTTTTTGTTTTTGTACAGGGGTTTTACAAATTGTGTCAATAAATTCTTTTCATGAACTACATATTGTGAAAAAATATGTAAAGAATTGCATAAACATTCGTATTTGTTTCTAATAATTCATATATTAATAAAATTATTAATATTAATTTTTTGTTCGTAAGTTTTTCTTCCAGTAATTAAAGGGTTATATTCTATGGTTACCAATAAATAGAAAGTTCACTTTCTTTTTTACGGTATAGTGAAGTCATATTTTTGAGCCGAGATCGTATTCTTTTGTTACAATAATCAAATTCATTTGGATTAAACCCTTTTTTAAATGTTTAGTATTAGGAAGTAAAGTAGTAGGAAAGATATAACAAATTTTGAAAGAGACATTTCAAGTTAAGATAGTTTGAAATATTACAAATTTCTTCTAATAGTCATTTGGTTTTAATTTGGTTAAATAGATAACTTGAATCTCGAATTTTGGAAATATAGATTTAATGTTTTAGTACATTGTTTTAAAAATGTCTACTACTTTTGTTCCTTGTTTAAAAGTAGTTAATAATGTTGGATTATTCATTTTTAGTAATTACTATCCACACATGCATTTTCTATCGTACATAATAACGAATTTTCTGTAGTTTGTAGAATATGTATGAATAAACATATACGACATTACGAATGTATAAATCGACTCCCCTTGTTAGGCTTAGAAATAATTTACCTAATTTAAGCGAACAAAAACTGAAGCTTCACATTTACAACTTTGTGTTTTTGTAATTATATTTTTTGGTTGTTAAAATATTGTGACGTATTGAGTTATAGCTTAAGATGTAATTGGAGTTTGGGTATAGGTGTGAGTTCAGGCTAAAATTTAAAAGTTTCGTTTCTATCAAACTTGGAATTGACTTACTTATTATTTTTACTTACTTATTATTTTTACTTGGACGTATATGATTGAAAAATATTTGTTTGAATAAAACATTTGAAAAATTATTTTGTGTTATATCTTAAATAATACTTTATTGACGCCAACAATATCTGTCTTATCAATTATTTTTAATCCTAATATTTTCAAGCTGACATTTAAAAAAAACAATTTATTTTAAATATTGATTTTTCAATAAAAGTTTCTTTCAAACTTGAAATTTACTTAATTCGATTATTTTTGGTCGGATGCATATGATTGAAAAATATTTGTTTGAATAACACATTGGAAAAATTATTTTGTCGAATAATACTCGAATAATCTCGAATAATACTTTAATGACGTAAATAATATATGTCTTATTAATTATTTTCGATACTAATATTTTCAAAATTATTTTCAATATTTTCAATTTTTTTAAATAATTAATTATAGATTTTCTAATCTTCAAAAAAATTGATGAAATAAGGATCCATAGTTATTGATGTGGTATAATGCAAACATTTCTCGTTAGTAATGGGTTAAAAGATATGAATGACAACGGTAGATATGAGGTGATTAGAGCCTAATGGGCCATTTTCGCAATGGTCCAATGCTAGATAATAAGGGCTAAAAATTGGCAAAATGCATTAGACTAATACATACGATCCAATAATGTTTAGTGTTGCTATCTATCAAAAAGTAGTATAACTCTAATTACAACACTTATCGTAACTTCTTGCCTCACCTGTTTCTGCTCTTAAATCAATTTTATTATAAATGAGGATTGGCCAACTCTGGCTCGAAACTCTGGCCTCATATAGCTTCAAAACTGAAAAGTATACAGAACTGAAAACTGGAATATAGTGGGGCTACAAAAGAGCACAATGAATATGATAAATATTCTTGTTCTAGTACCTAAGGCTTAAACTAAATATTTTATATATATTTGAAACAGGGGTGAAGCGAAAGAGAAAGAGAGAGAAAGAGAGAGAGAAAGAGAGAGAGGGGGGAGAGAGAGAGGGAGAGAGAGACAGACAGACAGAAAAGGACTGGGATCGAACAAACCCGCTTGTTTATAAAGCTTTCATTTTTTTACGGCACACTACGTTTATCATATTCTCTACATTCTGCCTAGAAGTTTGCCATTTTTCAAAACAATGATTTTATGAAAGTTGATTTTTGTCTCAAGAGAACGTCCTCTCTCAGGTTTCTTCATAACTTTTGCTCTGCCAACATTTCCGTCGTGAACTCCGGACTTTCGTAACGAAAAACAAGCTTCCATTATGTGAGCACTGCGGGCTTCCCAACAAACAAAAGCAGCTGTTTTTCTTTTCAAATCAGTTTACGCATTCTATTGTCGGCCAGAATGAAAGCGTCAAGTTTTATCTAATCTGCTTCCACTAAATTGTTTGCTATTCAAAACAATTCTAATTAGTTTTTTTTTAAACCTTGCTTTTCATGAACTATTTTAATAAAACTATTATAATTATGAATCAATTTTTTTAATACTATAAAAATACATAGTATTATAATATATTATTATATATAACTATTATTATATATACTACGTAGATTGTACGTTTGTGATACACATTGTAAGATATTAATTAATAATATACTCTATCAATTATTTTAAAGAATATAAAGCCAAGCTCGGACTTATATTCTGAAATTTAAAAAGGTAAAATCCTAATTATTGCCAGTTTTTAATATTGAATAGTTTTATATTTGTGATACTTAGAAGGAGGATGCTTACTTGCTTAAATCATAAATATCTTTAAAAAGACAAATGTCGTAGCCATTTTATGCTGTTTAGGAATAACTAAAACGTATTTGCAAAACAAATTTAAAAGAACCGCAGCAAACTGGGCGGGCATTGCATGTGCTGAATATGTGACAAAAAAACTGGACATGGATTCTGACTCTTCGGAAATGATCATCGCATTTGACTACCGGACAATTAAGAATCGACAGGACTTCTATATAGCGATAATGGGAAAATATTTGATTGGTAATAACAATTGTTTAACGATAGATGTTTGTTTTATTTGATAACCTATTGAGCCGTAACGGTGCCAATCAGGTATTCATCTGCAGTAACACCATGCACACACAACACACACACACACACAAAACAAACCCACAAACACTTATACGCGCTTGCGGACCTACTAACGCTCGGTCCGATCAACACTGTTTTGAACGTTTTTTGAACCAGCTCACTTCAGCATATTGGTAACGTTTGGACCAGAGTAGATGTCAAAACCACAGTTTCAGCTCAACAGGTGGATTTGATGAAATATACGTTAATTTTCCGTTAAGAACGGTTAGGTGGGGTATGAGGGGTTGGTTTCAGCGATTATTGGAGGGTGACGTGAATGGTAGGAGGTATGGAATGTGCGCGGTTGTGCGCGGTTGTGCGTAGGTGTATGTGGCAGGTGTTATTTTTAGAAATACGTTAATTTTCCGTTAAAGACCGTTAGGTGAGGTAGTATGGGTTGGTTGGTGATATGCGTGTTGGCTGTTGTGTGATGTAATTAGAAGCATGTTCGGACATGTTGGGGGGTAATGTAAAAACCGTTGTTTACCTAGAGAATGTGTGTATTATATTCTGTACCCAGTTCGTTGCTGGCCCATATTTTTACAATAACGTCGCGTGTGTACGGTTGAAATCCGTTACGAGGTGATGGGATTATTTTCGCTATAAATGTGTCAGTCGCAAAGACTGAACGGTGACTTCTCTGTTTGTTCTCCAGATCTTTACTGGTTAAAAAATGTAAAAGCATGTTAATTTATTGATATAGGTTCCTCGCGTAAAACGTCATTGGGAACTTGTATAGATGATGACGACGACATACTTGTGTTATAGTTGTGGGGATAAGTAGTTGGTTAGTATGTCAAGGTCATAGGAAGATGTTTTTAAAAAGAGTCGCAAGCAGAAGTGCTTGCGACATTAATATTAATTTTTTTATTTATTTATTATTTTTTTATTATTTTTTTTTTTTTACACAAATACAATAGTATCTTATAATTACAAAGCTATATTATAACAAAAATACAATTTTTTTTTTAGACTAATACAGCTACTGATGTAAAGTCAGTTCGGTGGACCCACATCCGGACGGTCCGTTGGAGACTATGTGAAATTCGCCGGCACCCACCTCATCCAAATCCATGTTCGCCAACAGCGTGATGAAGCGTCTAGGTAGGAATATCTGGAATTTCGGGTCTTCTCCTTCCTTGTATGGGAAACCTCCGAGCGCAGCAACAACTGCTTCCCCGTAGGTAGTGTCGATTTTTCTGAGGTAGTGCACCGAATACTTTTTACCTTCCTTCAGTTCTGAACATTTCTTTATGGGCAACCCGTCAGCTTTAGACTTTGAGTTGAACTGTTGAATTATTGACTGTAAAGTTGCTTCGCGGTTCATAGTTACGGAGGAGAAGTAACTGTATCGTGTAGCTCTGCCTGAGGTCTATAAGGAAATGATGTCTAACCACCGCTCTCTTTGGTTTATATAATGCGTTTCCCCCTCCCTTATTATTGTAGTCATAGTCTTAAGACTGTCGCGACTTTCATCGCACGTAGAAGCGCGCAATTCGTTTCTTTGTGTTGCGGGGCTATAACGCTTTTACAAACGTTCTGGATTCCTCTCAGGAAGGTCCATTCTCTTGAGGAACCGATATCGATAACTTCAGCAGAAGTGAAACCACGAATCCATTTCGCCTTTTCGTCACCCGTTGTAAATATCAGATCGAACTGTTTCACGTAGTGTAACATGACGTTACGAAGCTCTACGTAATCGGTGAACCCTTCCTCCCACGATATGTGATGATAATTCTTACTCAACCAATTGTTGGTTTTCTTGTATTTATTGCTCAAGGTAGAGTATTCGAAAGGCGGTTTAAACAGGAACGTGTAGGTAGCGTTTGTTTGTAGGTCCAATAATACGAGTTCCTTCACTATAAACGCCTTACACTCTCCTTTAAAACATTGCATCTCTAACACGCAAGCAGATCGTTCCATTATTTCTTTTTCCTTGTCCTCTATTCTCCAAAACGTCCGGACGCAGACTGCAAATAGGTCTCGATCCTTTTCGCCTTTTATACCTCTTCCTGCTTAGGAAGAATGCTCGTAGCGTTCTCATCTTCCCCCGACGTTATCGGTTCAACGTTCTTGATATCTTCCTCCTCGTCTTCTACGCTCGTTTCTTGATCCAGCATAAGCAACAGCTGTCTATTGAGTTCAACCTCTTGTGGCAACCGGTTGTATATGCTATAATCAATGTACCCGTACTCTGGTGGCTCACCAATCCCACCTTTTAAACAAGCCTCTACATAGTCTCTAATACTGTCCTCAGACAACTTCAACTGTTCCAAGTACCTTTCAACGGCAGGAACCACACCATTTAGTACGTAAAATTCTCTAGGCGTCAACATAACCTTTTGCCCGTTCCGATGATAATCTTTAATACGAACGTAGTGTTTACCATATATCTTTACGGTGTCAACTTCGATATCTGTTCCGGGTAATATCAAACGTGTCTTCTTTCCGCTTTCTCGACAGGCTAGGAAGGTTTCAAAAACGTTCAAGTAGCCGACAAAGGTCTTGAACGAATCCGCTGTAAATAATATGTATCTTTTGGAGTGGTTGATGAGCACTCCTGGCAAAAGAGACAGAGACTCAAAAACCCCTACTGTCACGTTCTTTCCCATGCACGCAGTTAGTGGGTACACAGCACGGAGATAGGCACCGATAAACATATCGCTTATGTCGTCTTCAAGATCGTCTTCCCTGTTCCTTTTCATTTCCGTTAGACGTATTGCGTTGTTATAGAGCGAGGTTAGAGCGTTGTCAACGTCTTTAAACTCTGGTATTTCTACACGAGTTTCTTTTGAATTTTCATTAGAAACCGTATCATCCACGTTTTCGTCCAACTTAACACCACCCGCTAAAGGTGCGTCCGTCTCACTACATGTGTTCATTATGTGGGTTCAAGGTCCTTTCTAACTATGAATGTCTGGAAAGTGATCTTGACTGGCCGAGATCAAAGTTTTAAATGAAAACAACTCCATCCGACTTTCTTATATACATCGCCACCCCCTCCCACTGATCAAAACAAAACACCTCTACGACACTCTCTTTACACTCCCTGTGAGAGGCGTATAAGTTACTATCGTATCGTGTAAAATCAAACAGTAAGCAGCCGTTTTGTCAGGAATATTTTCTGCTGTCTCAAATTCTAACCTGATATCAACTGTTGAGCTCTTCACAGATTCGTTCTGTTTCGAACAATCAATAACCACTATTGGTGAATATTCCTCATACGAATCCGGAGAAAACAGAGGCGCGTTATTACGCCCGTAATACGATGATTGAAACTTAGCGTACATCTCGTACAGCATTGAATAACGTTTTTTCGAAAAATCGGCGCTAACGTTGTCGTACGGGAAAAACTGCGAGTTTAGGAACAGTTTTATGTTTTTAAGATTGCAATGATCGAAATTAGTTGAATATCTTGTAATGACGTGCTTCCTGTTAGTCTGAAATGCAAAAATTACAAATCTTGGTTTCTCCATTTGGTTCGACGTTTTTATCGTCCATGAATGTCTCTGAGTTTGCGGCAGTACGGGGTATTCGTGCAACTCCCAACTCCGAAATGGTACCACGATCTCGTGGTCATCGTTTAGCTCTCTCAAAAGCCTGACCTTGTGTTCATCAGACAATCTCACGTGCGGCACCCGCCATACTATCTTTTCCAAAACGCATTTCCAATCCAATGTGGCATCGGTTGCACCGGTAGCTCCTATTATGCAATCGTTGTCTGAAGAAGATCTTATTAGAACCAACTCTTGACGGACGTTCATTATTATTCTACGGTAATCCTCTGCAAACCCCAACAACAATTGAAGCGGAATACAAAAGTCAAAATTCCCTGTTGAGTTTGGGTTTTCATTAATATCGGTAGGAAACAACCAACCGGACATTCTTATAATGTTGCGATCTGAAGCCGAAAGAGATACTAGGCCTTTTAAAGTGCTGGTTATTCCCACGCGTTTCACGGAATCAACCGTAACACCGGAAATTTCATATCTAATCTCCTCGAACAGATACGACATCGCGTTATTCACAAACGGGACTTCCGTTCCCAAAGTCCCATCTTTTTTCGTCACCTTTCCTTCGATGTACAGGTAGCTCTCCGACGGCAGAGTGTACGCATCTTGCGATTGAATAGGAATACGGATTTCGTCGTTATTTCCTAATCTGGATGAAGCGTAAGGGTTGTGGCTGTGATACTCCTTCTCCCAAATCGTTTCGTCGAACACCGGACCGTGGCCTATGTCTAATATATCCATCGTTAAGAACTGTGAAACCTATTCTTTCTAGAAACGTCTTGTTCTCACTTGTTATCCTTTCTATCTGTTCACAAAAACTGAATTTCGTTCCACCAAGAGTATCGTTAATAAAGTCTAACCCCATACTCATACGCGTTTTATATGCAACCTGATGCTTATAGTTTCTCCTCTAAAATCAACTGGATCCCCGTTTTGATCAAGCACTCTCACTACGACTTCTGAAATCAAACTGAATTTTATGGGCAAGTAAACCAGATTTTGTGGTACTTCTATTATTTTATATCCCGGCGGAACCGATGGAAAAAACGAATGTATAATATGTTCCCTCTTTCCGTTTTTGTAAGAACCGTCTATGATGTTACAGGAAATTTCGATGTTGTTTACCTTTATAATATTGACCTCTTCATCGCCTAAATGAGGTTTCTTTTCTTCGTTCGGTGCGAGGTTTCTTTTAAACCCCAACAGCGATCCTATAGAATGTGGTTGATCGAAATGTATGTTGAATTTAGTAACTATTTCGCATCGAAGGAGGCTGTTATTTGCCGTAAGCGAAAAGTTGCCGTAACCTATGGACCTCTGTAACACTCTGTTCACTTCGTCAATTTCGTAAGACCCTGTAGGCAATTCTATCTCGTATATTTTATTGTTTTTTACGTCACCCGCTTTGCTGTAGTGTAATTTGTTGTTAATGCCTTTGGTGACGTTTGGTATGGAATTGTATGTAGTGAATTCTAATAGAGCCGCTTCCCACTGGCTTTCTTCGTGCAGCCTTAAAGGTGGAAACAGCACGCTCCTCAGTATAGACTCGTCCCCAGTAAGGGATACCGTGTACGAAGACATCTTAAATGACACTGACTTTATTTGCCAGGAATTCTAAACATAAATGGCCGCAAATTAACGAGTCTTCCGGTTGTCTTCTTTCATAATTGTATAGAATTGTTTTTGCCGATCGTAAATACTGATTCAATTCCGATGGTGGTGGCAAGTTGCCGAAACTATCGAAGTAAAACACTGTGCTTCCTAATTTTTTGTAACAGACCCAATGCGTTCCCGACCCGACGGTGCTGTCCAAGTTCACTATAGCTGATTCGTTTACACGAGGTTTTGACGGAAGATTGTCTCTCATAAAGACGCCTCTGAAATTCGGTATAGAAAGGCAGTATGCGTAACGTTCGAGCTCTTCATTCGTCAATGCCTTGTTCGGTAATACGAGTTTTCTACTACTATTTAATACACATTTCTGTACGGTCGCAGGTACAACCCCCTCCCGTTTTTTGAACCATTGTTCCTACGTCTTCTCCTGTACTTACTGTCTGTCCTCTTTCGACCAACTCTTCTGACAGGCACCCTTTTACGTCTTTTTCTTATTCTCCTTTTCATCCGTCCACCTCCGATTGCACTTTTTGCCTTCATCGCTCCGGCCACCGCTAAAGCAGCCGCTCTTTCACCAATACTAGCGTCACTAGACTTAGCCCTTTGCCAAGCTTTTTCTGCTAAAACCCTGTCTGCTACAGAACGTGATGCTGAATCAGAATATCGGGAATAAACTATGTCGTGGACCTTACAGGCTTCGTCTAACTTATTTATACCCCGATCTCCTCGTGCCAAACGTTTTTTCAACTTTGTACCTGGTCCGCAATATCTATACCCACCCGGTATGTGTAATTCCACCGGTAAAGCGTCGATAGCCCTGTTGACTACGGCACTAACTGGAATAATACCGACTGCTTTTTTCGCAAGTCTTACAAGTGATGATGATAAACCACTTCCTTCTCTTACAAACTTCTTTCCGTTACTAAATGTTTTACCGTTTAACATATTAAATATATATGTATCTATTATTTATCTACACGGTTACTTCATATAGAATGTCCATTTGTTGTAGAAACTTGTTACTTTATAATAACGAACCACTTCATACCAAGTTTTTTTTAAAATAAAGAAATACCTCTATCACATCCAAATGCTTGCAATAATTATTTCTTGTTTTATTTTGTTTATTATTTTTTTTTATTCTTTTTTTTGTAGCATATATTTAATAATTGTTATTCTTTTTACAACAATAATTACTAACACATGTATCACATTAACTTTTTATTGAACAAAAAAATAATATTTACATTGTCTTACACTTAACTAAATAGTAAATGGAAGTAACAGCTCTTCTCCGGTCAATTCCCCTCCTCAGCAATACCGTCAACGGCTGGTTTTTCCGCTTCTGGAGGATAAGATATTGATGACGTTCCACGAGCGTCGGTAGTATCCTTTCCATAGTTCGAGGCGCCGACTGTAACTCTCATGCTGAATCCTTGATCCAATAGCTTATTCATCTCGGTTGAGAAAACGTTAACAGCATCTTTTTGTTCGATGCGTAGCGGATAACACTCTATATATCTAGCAGTCAAAGCCATCTTGTAAGTTTATGACGGATGTTTCCTCTTCAAGAAGTAAATTTGAAATATGTATTATTTTTAGTTTCGCTCTCTATATAACAATATATTACATTAGCCTTGTACAATAAAGGCGTTGCTTATCCCTGTTTCCTCTTCTTTGCGGGATGTATTGGTATTGGGTATGAGTAAACCGTCATCCTACGCACAGCATGACATCGTGCTCCAAAATCCTCACCCTTTACTAATTTTAAATAACCGCACCTCGGAAACCATCCACCATGTTCGATCCATGGAAATTCATGTGCTTCCCAATCCTTTAAACCACCACCACAGTAAAAGCATATAACGCCATCAGGTGGAGAGTGAAAGAAAAAACCGGCTTCTGCAAATTGCCAAGCATAAGGGCGGGAATATACAAATCTGGTGTTGTTGAACGATTCCAGCCTGCTTCCAGGTGTACTGTATCTCGGGTATGCTACCATATCTCCTATATTATAAACTGAAATATTTTCTTGAATATATACTATCTATTTGCAGACTAGGTGCAACTCTCCATTTCCTTCGTGCGTGTGTACTCTGCATCTTGTGTTATCGTATCTATTTATATTATCCGTTGTTTCCCCTCCACTGCTCAATTTTCGATTTTCTCCTTCAGAAAAGTCGTTCTTATATGTTTCCCCAGGTTCTGCTATAGCTTTCGGTTTTTCTGACTGAATCCTGCTTCTGTCTCTTGTTTGCGACTGGTTCCTCTTTTGGAATAAACTTTAACTTTGTACCACTGACTGAATCCTGCTTCTGTCTCTTGTTTGCGACTGGTTCCTCTTTTGGAATAAACTTCAACTTTGTACCACCAAAGATGTACTTCCAGTTTAAATAGGTACGTCCATCTACACCCGGTAAAGCTACTCTTCTCCCGTCTCCAGTATGCATGTAATGGAAGAGTGAAGACGCGAACCTTTCTAGAGTTTCTAAGTTTACGGCATCCAACTGTTCTATAGGGTTACCAACTCCGCTCAAACGTTTGTTGTAGAACTCGAAACCATCTTTCGATAATAACGGTGTCACAGACCTGACGTATTCCAATGTAGCAGCATCGTTTGATGACACAGGCCTACCAACATTTTCGATAATTTTGTTTTGCATATCGTAATTTCCGTTTCTAGTGAGTTTAAATCCTACGCCTGAAGGTCCTTTGGGACCCCGTTCACCTGGCTGAGCTCTAACAGCGATTTTACTCTTGGAGATTTGATGTCGACCAAACTTGTCCACGCTCATCTTTATAAATGAAGTTAAGCAATAACGTTTCTTCGTTTTAATTCTTCTGTCAACGACACTACCTCGTTCTCTAGCCCCGTGTGTCCTGCAGACATAGAGTCATATAACAAACGCAGACGATTCACTAACTCGTTTGCATTATTGTAATAAACAACGTTGGTATGCTGAGTGTCTTTTAAATTCACACCAGCTCCTGATTTGCTCTTGTCTTCTCTCGGAGGAAATAGATGTGCTATAATTCTTTTATATTTCTTTGACCTGTTCCTGTACACAGGTGCGTTAGAACTGTATCCCTTTCTATGAGCGTTGGTCAGTTGGCAAATGCGTTTAAAATTTTCGAGATCTCTTTTTGTATATTTCTCTGGAATATAATTGAAGATTAGCTCGAACAGACCGCGCGTACCTCGAAAAGTTTTATTCTTTACCAGTATGTTATCTTTGTTGGTGATCTCCAATTTCGCGTCACCTATATCCAATGTACCGTCTTTAGCCAACCGAGCGCCGAACGTATGGTATTGTTTCTTCCTGCTTGTATCAGACATTGAATCTAACATCTTTAATAAATACTTTTTACCCATAGGACCTTTACTCGATATATTGTCGCTCAATATACTGACGTCTTTAGTTGATTCGTGAACAGACGTTCTTCCATCATCTTCATCCGTTACATAGTCTGCTGATGTGTCCGTCAACTCAGCGCCCGACTCCTGTTTAAAGGGTATTATGTCTTGCGCGTCACCATCAATCCATGCGTTTTCACCGAGTTTTTCAGATATCTTCTTTAACGGTTCTACTATCGGTTTGAAAGTGGTCTCCAAGTATTTATCCCTTTCGCTTATGCCTAATTTCAAGGCTTCATTTTTTTTTCTGATGGTATCGCTCAACACTTTTATTTCGTTTACCAACTTCCTTTGTTTCTCCATGTATTTACTTAGCGCTTGTTATCCAGTTGAATAGCTGTATCGTAATGTTAACATTGTAAATCGCTCTGCGAGTTTATTACAACGTATCTGTCAAATCCCAGTCTGTATCGACCTTCATCGATGTTACGCTCCTTATCGACGACTAGGAATCCGAAATGATCGTTCCACGCTGTAGAACATATCTGTTTAAATCTGTTGTATTCCATATCAGCACCTACGTGATCGTTGTATACGTGTCTCGTGTTAGTCTCATCCTGCTTGAACATTATAATGAGATTGGCGTTATCTCGTAATAGCTGCTTAGGGATTTTGCTATAGGTTTGCCCTATGTAAATACAATCTATCATGTTATGTCGCCCCATGGCAAAGTACGTGGTTATGTGATGATGTCTTTCCGAGCTAACGTCATCGAATAAAAATACAGAATACGGTCGAGCTTTACTTGGTCCCATGATTTCTTCGTTTACATCAAATTTGAACCAATTGACGCCTGGCACCTCGGATATAACCTTTTCCAAAAGTAGATACTTTGGTTGGTTGAGCGACTTGGAAAATATGTATACATTATTGAATCGCAGTCCGTTAGCTTGCGTGAGCAGGTTAAACACTACGTTTGTTTTCCCGCAGTTTGATGGCCCCGAGACTATGCATCTTACAGTGTCAGGAAGTAATGCACCGTGTTTCCCTTCACTGTGGGTGGTTTTATCAGCAGTCAGAAGATCTATATTTTTAACAACAAATTTATCCTTTTGCTCTAATATTTCCATTTCTTGCCTGCTTACAGACTCATATTATACTGTACATCCGTTATTAGATTAAATCTTTTTTATTTATCCACGTATCCTGGCTGCGGTCGAAACCTAACCAACGCACAAGAACTTTATCGCCCTTTCTGCGGAGTATTTTCTCAACTAAATATACGTTTCCAACTGTAGACGGTGATAGCTCGTGCCCGTAGAAACCACCTTGTATGATATCCCCTTTGTGATCTTTCAAAAGATAAGTCTCAGGAAACGTCGGTTGTATCCTGTAAACTGTAAACACTTCATTCGAAAAATTAGGAAGGTATCCTTTGGTAAAAACGCGCTTGTGTTTGCTAATACGCACTTGATCACCGAGGAAAAACCTTTTCGGCATTCGTTTTTCCGTATGCGGTTTTGTTTGCCGGACTATACGATCAAACACCTTTCGTTCGTTCTTTTTATTAACGTCTACAGGTTTCACGCCGATAGTCCTGTGTACCGTATTATTGTATTCGTTTATCAAAACAGGTAATACGTCATGCCAGACGTATGATCCTCTTTTTGAGAAAACCTTGTACATCTTACTCTTTAGCGTTCTATTGAAACGTTCTATTATTGCAGCTTTAATTTCGCTCTTGCTAGAGTAATGGTTGATACGATATTTCTTCATTAATTGTTTGAATGGATTATTGAAAAATTCTTTACCATCATCCGTCTGGAGTTTCTTAATCCTCTCTTGAAGCAATAGCCCCTCTACAGCATTAGCAACGTTTTCCGAAGACTTGTTTTTTAATGGAATAGCGTGCGCAATTTTAGTAAAACAATCTATAAGTGTAAGTATGTAATTAAAACCTTTATTATCCTTAGCGTATGGTCTCATCTCTACAAGATCAGCTTGGAAAAATTTATCGTCTAGTCCTTTTAAGATAGTATTTCGTCTAGGAAATTTTCTTCTTGCTGGTGCGTGTAATTCGCGTACAATCTTTTCCCTTAACTCCATCGTTACCGTTAGTGACTATAGGAAACAAATAATAGAATTTAGATTTTTTTTATATATAACTGTTGTTACGTTAACATTCGGATATATCTCGCAAGGAATAGTGCCCGTACGGTAACGTGTTTATGCAGTCTGAAAGTATTTTTCTTTTGTCGTCTCTTGTTGATAGTGATCTTTTGCGTTGTAACATGGTGTAAAGCTCATGACCGAAGCTACGAATTGTGTTGAAAGTAGCCTTGTACTCTACGTTTTCGAACAGACATTTCCTGTAGTGTTCAAACATAATAGATTTCTTCAAGTAGCTCTTTTTTATTCCTTTAGCCTTTTTTATTACTCCTTCCTCCTCTTCACAGTTGTGTCCACCTACGGCGGTAGTCATAGCGTACATCTTCGGCATCAACGCTATGAGTTCGATGATTGGGATGCTGTTTAGCTCGTCCTTAAATTTACCTAGAACCTTTTTATTAACGCCTCCGTCGTAAGTGGGATGGTGCGGTGGGTATTCGGAGAAATCAAAATCGTTTTTATGTTGAAATGTCTTGAGGTCTTCGTAAAGATCATTTGTTCGAATCCAGTAGAGAAACGCGTCTGTATCCATATACGATATTCCGATTTTATCTCTTCCGTAATGACGTACCATCTTTTCGTAGTGGAAGTCGTACATGTGCGTCTTGGAGATGTCTAAGATGGACATACCGATATAAAGTGGTCTGTCGAGAACTATCTTAGTCTTATTCATACAAACCAATACCAGATCTTTATTTATAATAATAGACGTATTAAAGTTGTCTCGCTTCACAAGTTTCATTAGTTTCTTTTCGTCTGTAACAAGCCTAACATCTATATGTTTTCGTTTGTTTTCCAGAGTTTTTCCGAAAATTGCGTTGTTCATTAATTTGAAGAAATCTCTCTGGAAAGCAGATTTAGCGGCGGATCTCCTAGCAGTGTTCGAATCGATGTACGGCTTTAACCAATATGATTGTGCAAAACGTATGACTCTATGAACTTTGGTAATACGAAGTCCTAGTTGTATGGCTTGTTGCACGGTCCAATAGTGAGCGACGTAATGATCTTTCGATTCAACAGTCATCAAAAGCTTTTTGTATTTACCTCCAGGCGGAACTTCGCTTTTTGGTAGAAGAGGGAGATCGTAGTGATGATCATGGAGCGCCTCCGGGTATTCAAAGTCGAACTCCAAAATATACCCGAAACAACCGTAATGAGGGATATGTTGAATTTCTTCTATCGTAGTTGGATCTACCCATTCGAATCCTCCAGATGGCAAGGGCATCGACATGGCCCACCCGTAAAGGTTGTTTGCGTCGAAGTACCCCAGGTAGACAGACTCTTTCTCACTATCAAAGTCAGGCAAATGCTTGTTGTTGGCTCTAACATGTTTCCTAACGCACTGCGTTAGACCGCCTCGGACGCCCGACTCTACCATGAGGATCATATCGACATCCATCATCAATTCCAAAGTGCATCCTGTTTCTCTCAACATAGCCTGCCACGCCAGTCCTGGTGAGGTGTAAGAATGGAGAGGATCAAGCCCGTAAGCGTTCATACAGGTGTTTCTAAATTCCTCCATAACATCGCAAAGAAGGGTCACGTCGAGTTGTACATAAAAATCACTGTACTCTCCCAAAGTCTTAAACTCCATTCCGTTCCATACGTTACATGCGTGTTGGTATTCTTCATCACTAATTCCGCATTCATTTAGCTTGCTGTAAAAACATTCTATGGGAGGAAGCGAAGTTTCGTTGAACCTATCTGCATCGTCTATATAATCGTAAGGGAAAACACCTTTTCTTAACACTAGTTCAAGCTTCCCTTCAGGTACAAGTTTCTTCGTCTCCAGCAGATCGTCCCGTGATAGATTTTCGCTAAGTTTCATAAGGCTTGAAGGTAAAAACCTATAAGAGTCGATGAATCTCAATTTTAGTTTACCGACCTTTTTCGAAAAACTTATAAACTTTTCTTTCGACGAGGCTAACACATCGATTTGTCCTTTCCATAAGTTCAATTCATGTATTATAAAATGTGAATCGTATCCACTTAAATTGTGCAGCACGACAGGTATAAAACTAGGTAGCTTATAATTTATGTTGCACGAGTTACAAGCCGATCCTCTATACTTTCCTGTGAGATGGTCATGGTCACGGACTTTATGATTTATGTCTGTAAAAGATTTTTTACACAAGTAACAAGTAGTTGCGGATGTGTATGCAAGTATTTCGTCATCACTCATCTCTAACATGGGAACAATATTTGAGTACATCCCTTCAACTTTCTCGGCAACAAGTTTCAGCTGTTGTAGAAAGTTCTTTACCGCATCACAACCCCTGTAAACAAGCGGTTTTGATGTTAACCCATACCTCGTGAGATGGTTTTCGTCTAAAGTAGACTTTACCATCATGCAGTAGCTATTAGGCTCGTGTTTTTGGTATAAATGTTTGGTGACGTCTTCAGGATCTTCCATAACCGTTTTAATAGGTATCAAAGTAGATTCAAAGTCGGCGTATATCACTATAGGTACACTGTATAGCTGATTCGTTTTGTTGAAAGAAACAAACCGTTTATCACGATGAGGTAATTCCATTTTAACGGGGGCATGTACTCCGCATAAGCGGTTGTGTTCGGTCAACCACCGTCGCCCTCCGAGTTCCATTGAAAGAGATTTGAAAGCAAAACATTTCTTACATACCGTCACGCTACTATCATATCTTTTCATTTGGCCACTTACCAATCTGTTAAAATTCTTAATGTAGACGTAATGCGAGACATCACCATCGTGTAGAAGTAGTAAGTCTGTGTGGCGAATATCTTCAGTTTCTACTACTCTCAGCGGATAAACATTATGACTTTCGTCGAGACTAAAAACGTTCACGGATTCTCCAGGATTTCGTTTTTCAAAGAGTTTTATATCCTCAACTGAGACCGGATATTGCAATCCAGCAAAGTTGTACTTATTGCCAACTTGTTCGTATTTGTAGTCAACTCTACATGCGTTTTTTGGACCAACATGTTTTGCTAGCATTGCGTATCGAAAACATTTATTGTCGGAGTTCTGGACATTAATGCAAGACAAGGTGGATGCTATCGTCTTAGGTAACGGGATATAACTACTTCCACGATTACCATACCCGTGTTTATGTACTCTTACAACCATACTCTTAACTTTACCTAATGTCCATCCAGACCCCCGACTTTCGTGTTCAGTTATTTTCAAAACAATCTCCTGCATACATTCCCTGACTACGTTTTCCAGGTCTGATGCAAAAGTAATTTTTCTGTTCCTAGTTATAAACGCTCTCTGAGATATTTCTCCTTCCACATTTACAAATTCGGACTCCATCACAAGTCCAAACTTTATAAAATTTAAACGAATGAGCTCCTCTTTCAACAGCTCCACTACAACATCGCTCGCTTCAATTATGTAATCGTCCAAATAGAGTTCGGTTACGTTCCTTATAAGGAAATGTTTAACATATGACCTAGGTAACGCTTGAGATAGAAGTTCGTGTTTCAACTTTTGTCTTGGGGGAGCGTAATGTATGACTGTTGCTCTGTCAGCTACTGATTCCTTTCTAGTTTCCGGCAAGTCTGGTAAGCTGTATAATTCGTTGTTTTCTTGATCGAGAAAAGGTGTATGGAATATCTCAACATGCGACAACAGGAGTAAGCGGTCGTTGAATTCTTCTCCACAAATCTCGCACGAGAATAAGCTATTCCTTTCTGTGTTCCTTTCTCCATCAGCTGGAATAGTTCCTTCATAGTCGGGAATTGTGTAAACTTCTCTGTCTTCATTTTCCTGTGTGCAGACTCTGTGAAATAACTCAAAATGCATCAGATACAGTAACTCATCTTTGAATTCATCTCTACAAATTTCACAGCAGAAAACATTGTTAGATTCCATTTTTTAGTATATTTGTTCTACTCAAATTCAAGTTAGAAACTAAAATGATACTAAAATCATGCATGTCTTATATATATATCCTGAACTACATCCCCCACCACTATATATTTAAAAAAAGCATAATCCTTGTTACCCCCCCTTCTATCACTGTCCTTTCAAAAAGTTATTGCGCACGTATAAAAAAGCAAAAACTGCAAACAAGCGAATTATAATTGTTCAAACCTAACTATAATTAACATGGCTCCTCTGAATATAGAACAACCTATTCATTGTATAGAATGGTCGTGGATAGCCACTTTATCAGAGGAAGAAGTTGAACAAGTTTTTGCTGTTTTCACGGCTGTCGATATACAAAACATGACAACCGTAATGAATACCTCGTTGGAAGACTTTTTACAAACTACTGTAGACTCACTTGAGGACGATGAAGATCCTTCGTTGAAGGAAAATGTAGTGTCTTATGCTGAAGATGCAACAGATTCATATGATGGGCAACCGCAGGCTACTAGCACACCGATAAGTAGCAATCCGTGTATGCTCCGCAAGAAGACGACTTTCGTTCGAAGACAGTGATCAAAGCTCTCAGTAATAACCCAAAGTACTGAAAATTTCAAAACCTTTTCCAAACCAATCCTCTCAATATCACCCATCCCTCTATCCCTCGCTTCCTTCCCTTCCCAAGAATAGAGCAGCTGATGGGAGAACCCATCAGCTGATCTATTCTATTAACTATATATAACCTTGACATACTGACCTAGTGCCTAGAACTGTGTTACGTTATTCAGTATGTTTATATCTTTAAGGGTTTGAGTAAAGTTACCCGCTTTAGCTGGAACTATCATTAAGTGTCTGCTGTTGCTATTGCTGTATCGCATCCCTGATCCGTAGTATGTTGTGGGAAACATTTGAGCTAATACAGTCCTATATTTAAAGGAATTTACTTGGCGATTAATCCTGTTGTTTCGCAAATATCCAATCCTATGAGCGTTGGTCTTGACTAATATATCTTTATAGGCTGCGATATCATTCTCGTCATAGACGTCATCATCAGGTATTCTCTTGAAAAGAAGCTCATACAATCCTTTAGTCGGATTGTAAACGGTATCACCCAATCGCAGACCACCATCTTCTTCGAACAACAATTGCGTGTCACCAACAAAGATGTTATCTTTCTCCAAACGTGGACCGTATGTATGATCAATACTCTTTTTATTACCGGCAGCGTCATTCATGAATTTCTTCATGTAAGATTTAGTGAGCGGATTAACGAAAGTCTCCTCTAACCACTCTGTTGCTACGTCATAAGCACCCGGAGTTGATATAACTTCGCCGACACTGGGTTCTGGGGGATCGGATGTCTCAGCTATTACATTTAAGTCTGTAAATTCAGGATATAACAAGGAGGCATGGTCTGTTTTCACCCTTTCTAACACTGTGTCGTCCGTCAAAGAGTGGGTCGTAGGAGATGACACCGCTTTAGGAATAAAACTATACTTTGCAAAACGTTCTCCCGAATCACACGCGGTTAGCGTTTTGGATTTATACAAAGCTTTTTCAGATAGTATTTTATCTAAAGCGGTTTTAATCAACTCTCTGATAGGTTCTATAATATAATATAAACGTTTTTGTACTCTACTTTCGCTCTCAATTTTTCGTATCTTAAACCGATTATACTTTGACTTTATCAATTTCCTAAGCGAGGTTATTTCATTGAGAAGGTTTTCCTCAGACATATTCCCACACCTGTAAACAAAATAATACTGAGAATTCAGATAGTGAGTTTATAATATAATATGAAGTTGCATAAATAGATAAAAAGCTTGTGTTCTATACATGCTGCTCTTGTGTAGTAGCCTTGGTAAATATGTGTCAAGGTCGTTTATAATAAAGAGAATAGAGCAGCTGATGGGCGAACCCATCAGCTGCTCTATTCTTGGAAAGGAAAGCAAAGGAAGGAAAGGAGGGTGTGTATGAGGAAACAGTTGCTGAGAAGATGAATCGTATTATTTTTTAACCCAATGTAGAAGCTTCTTTTTGGAGTTGTGATCTGCAAACTTTACTTCAAGATACCATCCGTCTTTAAGAGGTTGTTTTTTAAACTTCTTAAAAGGGAAATGTATGATGAAGGCACCTTTTGTAGTTCCCACGATGGCCTCATCATCGTTCAAGTATGATAGAAGTCGATATTTGGTGTTAGTTTTGAGTCTGGATATTTTTATTTTCGGCAAAATATTTTTTGAAGACTTATTTGTGGAAGATTTTGTTTCTTTCAGGCCTGTTGTATTACGCTCGCGATGACGGCTGCACAGTATAACACCATCACCTGCAATACGAGCGTTGCATATTCCGTTTCTCTTTATCCCTTTCGAAAATCTGTATGTACAAAGTCGGAATTGCTTTTGGGAATTGGAGGGTAGAGTAGGTAAAAACTCAAGTTTTTTGGCTGCAGTAGGTTTCGGAGAAATAGTCGAGGATGTGTTTTTACAATTTTTAACAGGACTATCTGTTAGCAGTAGGTCCTTAACCAGGTTGTTGAAATGATAGGCTGCGGTATTTGAAGTGCTTGCGGTTTCAGTTCTCCTATGTATGGTGGACATTTTTAGAGGAGCTGTAGAAATCCTGACGGTTGGATCCATTCTTCAGCTATAACATTGAGAAGCAAAATGATGATGTTATCGCGAGTCTATGCTATTTATACGATTTAAAACGAAGGAGGGGTTATACTGTATCACTAGGAAGGGAGGGGGAGAATGACGTTTTGGATGTGAAGAGGTAGGTGAGGTTTAACATAGTAGAATAGTTGAGTAAAGAAGATATCGGGGGGAGGTGGAAGGAATTGAAGTGTTCCAAATCACAAATTGAAGTAACTCTGCGGGGGGAATTGAACTTATTATTATTTTTTTTCGGTGTAGGAGGTAACAGAACGTATTATAACTTTAATACAAGCTTTGGAAAATGTGTGAAGCATTTTCTTCCAGCTAAAAACTGGGTCAAGGTCGTTTGAATATTAAAAATTTTTTTTCCTTAAAACTATGGGAAAGAATAGGAAGGAGTGACTCTAAGCAGAATGTACTGAATATCCTCCTTGTAACACTCTGCACAAAGGGATCCCTAGGCGCTCTACTAGACTAGAACGCAATTCTTCACGTCACCAGCCGAATAGACCAACGGCAACCTAGAGGGATTGGGGTGTAAGTGAATAATAGACATACGCTGAATTCGTTCTTGCTGTATGACTATTGGAAGCCGGGTGACGCAACGAATGACGCGAAATTCATCTCGCCAATCATCCGCTACGTTTACTCACCTCGGGGAAAAGACAAAAAAGGTGGGTGGGGTGGGGGGTTGGATATCAAGCTCCCAGTGAACAGAAACAATGATGGCCAGGAGAACACGCTTTGCCCGGGTTGCCCCCAGACAAACTATCCGGAGATAGCCTTAGCGTGCGTGAAAGAGGAAGGAGTATTAGGGATATTAATGATGTAAACCTGGAAGTAAGAAACATATATTATTTTACCTGAAAAGTAAACAATAAAAAAATGTTATTAAATTCCCCCCCCCCCAAATATGTGATTTTCGGTATTTTGAATAACAATTTATGTATTCCACAAGACTAAATCAACAATAATTTTACGAAATTGATTTTCACCTCATGAGATACCCCATTCTGTTCCAACTACATATATAGCACGTGGTTATGTGTAATATACTCCAGACATGGGCTTGAAGTAATTAAAAGATACCCAATAAAAATCACATTAGGGGGGGATTGATCAAAATCAGAAACAATCAAGATTCCTGAGGTAAACATGAAAGTAGGAGTAATATTGTTTATAATACCTGAAAAATAAACAAGAATAAATATTGGTATTATTTATATAAAACCTGAAATAAATAAAGATATAATTATTTTAACCTGAAAAAACTGCTGAAACAAGAATAAATATTGGTATTATTTATATAAACCTGGAAGAAATACATATATAATTATTTTAACCTGAAAAACATGCTGTGTTTATGCTATAATTATAAAAATAAAATTTAACATGCAACCACAAAATACATCTAAACATTTAGTCTAACATGCACAAAAAAATTAAATAATATAATATAATGTAAACCAAAGTGAGCTATATAAAGTACAACAAGGAATAAACATATATTATAATTGTATTTCTTAACAAGCTAACAAAAACTCACAATACAGAGATGTTATCTCAAATTATATGCTTTGGAAATAAGATATGACCAAGATATGCGAACAATATACAACTGGCGATATTTTCGCAGATTTTTTGGGTTTCAAGCATGGTTACTTATTTTGAACCGCAAAAAACCGTTATCTCTGGGTGCATACCTTCTTTACAAAGCATAAAACCAAAGTAACCTATATAAAATACAAGGGAATAAAAAATATATTAAAACATTGAAATATCTTAAAAGCTAACAAGAACATAGTATTCACTCTATAAAGTCATGCATAGAAGTGAACAGTCTCTAAACGTTTCGCTCGTTTATATAGAGCTAATACCTACATGCAGTGCAACACCTGCCCCCCTATGAGTTCATCAAACCTAGTTTTACCCGTCCCCCACAACACCTGTCTTAACACCTGTCAGTGTGAGTTTTATTAATCCTAACGTAATTGCATTGTATTTCAAAACAAACACACACAAGTATGTCGTGGATATCAACTATGCCCAACACTTGTGTGTGTGTGTGTGTGTGTGTGTGTGTGTGTGTGTGTGTATTGTTTGATGTTTGAATATTAATAAAATAGAGGATTTTTAGTTGAGCAAAGGTGTAAAATGACTTAAGCTTGGTCAAAGCAAACACAAAATTACATTTTTTCTACAAGACATAATATATATTTTTTAAATAATAAGTTACAATAATTATACTATTAAAAAGAAATATTGTTGTTAAACAAAAAATTATTACAAATGTTAGGAAAGATAAATTCTCATAATAGAGTCAACAGTTTCTCTGCAAATTCCGCAAGTTTTGCAGGCTAATCCGCAAAGCAAACAAGCAATAACGTGTCTGCAGGGTAAATAAACCACTTGAACTTCTTCTGATAGACAGATTTTACATTCTGCACGAAGTATATCTGCTGCCAATGAGGTCTTCCTAGTAACTAAAGCCTTCTCCCTGAAACTGTCAACGGGAACGAATGCCTTGCTTTTCCCCATTTGTACGATGTCCACCGCTAGTCAATCTGAACGGCAAATGTTACTTTTTTGATAGCTATTGCAGTTTATATACGCTACTCTTTTAATTACGTCACACAATCGTGAGCACTCGCACGTACAAGCGCGCAGGTAAAGTCTTAAAAACACTTTTCAATGGTCCGAACATGTTTATAACTCGAAACAGAGGTAGGTTTTTAAAAACAATTTATTCAGGCCAAATACCTGGTACAACAAACAATCGCTAGCACAACGATATGTAAACACATTAGCTCACGAGCGAGGAACCTATATCAATAAATTAACATGCTTTTACATTTTTTAACCAGTAAAGATCTGGAGAACAAACAGAGAAGTCACCGTTCAGTCTTTGCGACTGACACATTTATAGCGAAAATAATCCCATCACCTCGTAACGGATTTCAACCGTACACACGCGACGCTATAGTAAAAATATAGGTCAGCAACGAACTGGGTACAGAATATAATACACACATTCTCTAGGTAAACAACGGTTTTTACATTACCCCCCAAAATGTCCGAACATGCTTCTAATTACATCACACAACAGCCAACACGCATATCACCAACCAACCCATACTACCTCACCTAACGGTCTTTAACGGAAAATTAACGTATTTCTAAAAAAAAACACCTGCCACCTACACCTACGCACAACCGCGCACAACCGCGCACATTCCATACCTCTTACCATTCACGTCACCCTCCAATAATCGCTGAAACCAACCCCTCATACCCCACCTAACCGTTTTTAACGGAAAAGTAACGTATTTTTCATCAAAACCACCTGTTTTTGTGGCGAAACTGTGGTTTTGACATCTACTGACCAGCTTCAGAATACGTTAAGGAGCGTTTGCGAGCTAATGCATCCTTGTAGTAACCACTTTATATCAAAATAACAGTGAATTTCTTATTATACCGACCTCAATGAACGGTAGTGACATTTCCACAACAGCGTATCCTCTGTAGCTTACTTCCAAACTGATCAAGTAGTTCAAATACATTTTCAATATGTTACCGTATTTACTATCTAAACGTCTGTCAATATTCGCGCTATATTTTTAATATGTATTATACTAGTCATTGCCTTATAACATTTTAAAAGGGCGCATCACTAACAAAAACGAAAACCTTTGTTTGTTTCTCGCCCTAAAATAAGAAAAAGATTATGAGTTTACTTCTATTGTAAAATCATTGCGTAAAATATGCAAAGTCTCTTGATGAGTGGTAACGCTGTTTAATTACAACCCAGCATTAAACAGGGCCTTATCTCCTCTTTCGTTTAATGAACTGAAGCTGAAACACGTAAGAAAAGGCTATACATCTCTATTCATTACCGACGAGTAATTATACAATGAAAACAATCTTAGAGTCATTTGTTTTTTCATGTAAGTAATTCATAACAAACATAAGCTCACAATCAATAATTTATCGTTTACATGTTGTACATTCATATATGCAGTTCAGTTATATTCACATATACAGTTCAGTGTATATTCACATACACAGTTCATTATATTTACATATACAGTTCACTATATTCACATATACAGCTAAATATATTCATATATACATCTCAGTTATATTCACATATACTGTTCAGTAGTATATTCATATATACAGTTCAGTATATTCAGCAATACATCTCAGTTAATATTCACATACACAGTTCAGTTACATTCCCATACATATACATTTCAGTAGTATATTCATATATACAGTTCAGTATATTCACATATACAGTTCAGTATATTCAGCAATACAGTTCAGTATATTCACGTATACCGTTCAGTTATATTCACATATACAGATCAGTATATTCACATATACAGTTCAGTATATTCACATATATAGTTCATTATATTCACATACACAGTTCAGTTATATTCACTAACGATGACGACTGTCATTGAAACGTGTTTGGGAAATTTATAATTAATTGTAATTTGGTGTTCGTTATAATTACTTATGTCTACTTAGCGTGTTCACTAATATGTATAAACTGATGACTTTATATGTTACGGTTATCGGCAAATAATAAGAAGAGATTGATTTATTAGGCCTAGAGATATTATGGTAGGAATAGATGCATACGAGACCCTCATCCATATATATATATATATATATATATATATATATATATATATATATAATTAATAAATTAAAAATATTTCAAAACAAGAATACTTTTAAGGAATATATATATTATAAATATATTCATTAAAAGTATTCTTGTTTTGAATTATTTTTAATTTATTAACTATAATACAAGAAAACATATCACCATATTTAATATATATATATATATATATATATATATATATATATATATATATATATATATATATATATACTAAAACAACATAGGTTATTCAATTACAAGAATATTTATTAATTTATATTCAAAGCTTTTCGTTGGTACTGTTTACCAACGAAAAGCTTTGAATATAAATTAATAAATATTCTTGTAATTGAATAACCTATGTTGTTTTAAATTATTAAACAAGAAAACGTATTTTATATATATATTATTAGTTATAAGTACATGGATCTTTTCACTGATTCAAGGAAATCGTACGATATGAGCATTTCACTTACACATCTGCTTTTTCCCATTATGGTGAGTTCAATACATATTTAATCTGTTTTGAAGTCTGAGCCATATTTTGATTTTCTCATTCATTGCCTTTTAGGTCTTTTTATGGCCAATATGTAAATATCATATATGTTATAAAAACCATTATAAAACCAACTTGCCCGACGAATCCAACTTCGAACACGATCATGTGACGCCAGTCAGCTCTAACTCAAAGAGTTTGGTGTCACGATCCATTTAATGTTTGTCACGATTAAAGCTTTCCATCATACTCTTTCTGATTTATTTTCTAGAAAGTTGAAATACTAGCTCTTCGGATTTGAGGTCTAGACTCTGTCTCACTAATATCCATCAAGTCTAACAAAACACATATTGCTTAAAATGTAAGAAGTTATCTAAAACTTAGCAGGAATGATACTATCCCTAAAATTCAATCTCTAACATGTGTCATCCTCTCACAGCTGACTTTAGTTAACTCAAACAACGGGAGCTTGGTACGTGATTAGAGCTCTAGCTGGAGCCTACTGTTCTGGATGATTTTTTTCGGAATTTCTAGGGAATAAATGCTTCAAATGACAAGTTCTCCATACCGCCTTAGCTACTCCGCTGGTTAGTTCGATCCAGGTACGTGCTATATAGATCTTTATTTACTTCATGGTCAACTTGCAAAAGTGCGTGTGAAGAGATTTTATTGAGAAACTGGTCAACCTAAAATTAATATCGCTCAGGAAACGTGAGGACATAAATGGCAGGATTTGAGGAAAACTGTAAAAAACTCTCTGGGTCTATGCTATAAGGGGAGATGATGAGCGCATGGGCCTACACTCTGAAGATTGTAAAGGATAAGGGCCTTTCATTGTTATGAATCCGGAGGTAGTAATAATGAGTGAGAAACAGCTTATTAGAACAGAATAGGGTAAGTTAAAGATGGAATTCAATTAGGAACAAGAATTTACTATTCCTAGTATTGCGATGTGACAGGAAAAGTGATACAAGAAAACTTCTATAAAACTGTTTAATTAATTTAAATCATCAAACTTTTTTTATAATTTTTTGCAAACGTACATTTTTAACATAAATCTTTTAACAATACCACCAATGTAAAACCTCTAGTTAAAAACGAATAATAATGCTTACGGTCTAACCTACGCCAGACTATTAATACCAGCGTTAATGACTAGTCTTTCGTATAAATTCCCAACAATTGACTGCTTTAAACATTTCATATCACATTCTTCTACCAATAAATACAATTTGGTGACGAATTCCTTGAAAGAACATATTATGTGTAATAGCAGTAGATCATTGAAATTACTGTTTTAGAACAATATTTTAACACAGATAAAACAAACATTTGTATCG
>JBAIZL010000001.1:168456840-168481840 GCA_036971475.1 Prosapia bicincta | reverse complement strand
TCTAAACACAGGCAGACCAATACTATATAGATGCTGAGTTCTAGAGTGGAAATCTCACTGAGTACGCTTGATTAGAATGGCTATTATACGAAACGTACACATAAATACACCATGTATATAATAAATAAAGTATCCTAATAAATAAACCTGAATTTAATTAATTAAATTTAATAATTTAACATTTATTTAAAAAAATTATGTGGAAAAACAAAAATCCCATTGTCCGAAAAACCTGTGGTAGTTTAAGAATTTTTCTAAAAGTCTCACATTATTGATGTTTATTTTTAAAAAACGATTTGTTATCCTTCTGCCAATAAGATATGAGCTAAAACCTCTGTTAGAGAAATGGAAAACTGATTAATACTTAGATACTGTAAAATTGTAGAATCAGTTCATTTATCAGAAAGAGGGAATATTTGAATGAAAGAATATATCCAGAATAGAAATCATTTTTAATAACCCTGCAGGTACAAAAATGGTCTGTTTTTGTCATTGTTCAAGTTTGTGGATGCCTCCTTGAGAGAGATCAAAGTTTCCCACCTCTTTTCTATTTGCACTGGACTTTATATTTATATTTGTTTACGTGTAATAAGTATTTTATATAGTTTCCATGTCTGTCAGTCAAAAATAGCAATCTTTGTTTTGTTTAAGTTTCATTTTTTTCAACACAATCCCCATTTTCTATCAGTTTTTACGCAATAACAGTGGCTCAGAGCTATATAATTTCAACCATAAACAAATTTATCATTTAGACAGTTTTGTAAAAAAAATGTCAGAATGATTTGATAAATGAGTGCAACGCAACATTTATACTAAGTTGCGTCACTGGCCAGATGGACAAACAAAAGGTCATGAGCAGATATTAATTCAGTTTGACGCTTTTACAGTTGATTGCGGCAGTCTGTGACGTCACGATCGATTACAACATGATATATTGATTAAGCGCTAAGAGATATATGCACGATGCACTTCGTGCCACGAGAGACTAGCGTACTAGTTGCGGTATCTCCGGCACACTGTATAGCCTCTAGTGACGTATAAACCTACGAACAATATCACCCTATATTATTATTTGTGCTGCACAAGTTTCGTAGCATCACGTCCAACACTTTTGCGTTACATAGCTTTTATTTTCCAAACGTATTCCATACATTTAAGTTATTAAATTTACTTTTAAATAAGAGAAATTCATCACAGACAAAAATAAACCTCAAGTATTTTAAATGTGCAGTTCGATTGGAACGAGTTAAACTAACAGATAAAATAGGGTATATAGAGGTGTTAGAAAGAGTAAGTGAAGAGAATAAAAAACTGTAAATTATGTTTTACAAAAAATTGGTTTTTCGAGGCAGAAACCGTTTGCTGGAGGATTTATTGGAAGTTAATGAAATAATGAGAGAAGCGCAAGAAGAGGGGGGAATGGATAATGTTCGCACTGCTCTGGAGTTATGCCAGAAATTTATATTCTTGCTATTCGAGAGAATATTGTGAATACATTAATGACAAATTTATAATTTACACACGTTCTCAAAACGTGCCCCAGCATCTACATTACTCACTACAATAACGGAGATGTATTAGCCAATATATTGGCGTAAGAGGATTATGGAAGAATATTTTCGTCAATCATTCAGTGAATGTTTTCCTGTTATCATTGAAGAAAACTGTGTTAAAAGACACATTTTTACAAGTGCGAAACGTGTTTTTACAATAACGAATAGGTAGTGTTAAAAAAATTTACTTTATGAGGATGTACATTATAGAAATCAAAAACGTTTTATAAAAAAGTTCTCTTGAGAAGAGAAAGTATAAAAGAAGTGTGTTATATAAAAGAAAATCTTATCGAAGAAGCAAATGCTTTTTAATCAAGAGAAACTTGGATTAATTAAAACACATTTCATGTAAATAAAACCAAGCTAAAGCCGAGAAAGTTTTTTTTAAATAAAAAGAAAGCATAGAAATAAAAAACACGTTGTAAAGAAGAAAACCCAACTAAAGATTACAAATCGTTTTAATGAGGAAAAACTTGACTCTTCAGAAACGTGTTCCAAAAAAGAAAATACTTAAAAAGAATTTTTAAAAATATACTTGGTAAAGAATAGACATTTGTTAAAGGAAAGAAACTTGTTGAACAAATAAACCCACTAGAGATAATATAACTCTAGGAAGATAAGAACCCCATTCAAAAAAGAGTAACTTGTTAAAACATGAGAAATGTGTTGTTAAAATAATTTTAACAGTGAAATCAATAGTCGTAAAGAAGAAACGTGCTAAAGAAGATAATCATTAGGAAAAGAGATATTACAAAGAAGAAAATATGAATGGACAAAAAACTTGTAAAATATGAGAAACGGGTTATTAAGAATTAGAGAAAAACAAACACAACGAAGAGAAATGTGTTGAAAACGTCAACTTTTTAAAGGCGAGGAATTGTTTTTAGTAGATATATTTTAAAACAAATAACTCGGTTAGATAAGAAACGGTTTACTAAAAATTAAAATCTCTCTATCAGAGAAAATTTTTTACGAAAAGTAATAGGAAAAGAAGAGCAATTTCACTGAAGATAAAGGATTTGTAAGAAAAGTTAAGGAACTTTTCTAAAACCATTTTAAAGGGAAGTATTATAAAGAACAAAACCCTCCTAAAAAAGATAAACAACGTAGGAAATTGAGAAACCCTCTCATTAAACATAAATAATGAAGTATTACGATTGAAGAAATGGATTGTTTGTTTTTTCCGAAGGGAAAAAGAGGAGAAAATATTGATTATTTCTACTTTTGCATTAAAAAAAAAATCATGTTAATAATACTATAATTATTACTATTATGTTAAGAGCCACTGAATGAAGAAAAACACATGTTATGTTTTTATCGGTTACACAGTATCTATCTGTTTCAGTGTAAACATGAAACCATACAGAACAATCTAGGCATGTACGTGGAATTTCGTGTTTAGAATCACAACCACCGACTTTGCGCTCAGCCCACCGCAGGTCCACCACGTCACCACACATTACCCCACATCTGACTTGAGATACTTGGGGATATAAATACGAATCCTCTCGCTACGAAATACTCTGAGCGAACCTGTAGACTTAATAAATACGTCCAAACTTCAATCATATATCGTTGACTTATATAATTATAATTAATTTATATTTCATCAAAAACTATTTGCACGTGCTTAGTGTTAAAGATATTATTAACATTAAGTCTTTTAAAATATAGGTCCAATGAGAAAAGTAAATTAAATAAAATATACAGTTGTGGGAATGGTCGACACAAATTACTAACTCATTTGTTAAATTTTTGACAGCACTTGGCATCACTAACAGTGTCTGATTTTGCTTAGTACGCTTGGAAACGGCTTGTCTCAAACGGTTTAAAAAAATTACTTTAAATACAGTAAAAGTTTATTTATTCATAACATTTCTGTCAAAATAAAAGTTTTGTTATACATCATGGACAACAAACCATATCGAATATACATTTGATATTTGGACTGTTTTACAGAAGAGATTCATTTGAAAAATGTACTTTATAGAGATTTAAAAAAAAGTATATTTAATTTATAATAAAAGAATGTAGGTAGTTAGAAAAACTTTATTATCTGTTAGAATATTTACTGAAATTAAAATTTTGTTTAACGAATTTAATTGAATCGGTTCTTAAAATGAGTCAGATAAACCTAAATGTTTTATAACAAAATATTTATTTATTATGCACAATAAATAAACAAACATTAACCTATTTCATGAAACAATTGCTCTACAATATAAACTATAACATAAAATCTGCTCTTTTATGAAATCATCTGTTATCAATTTACTCTTCACTCAAAAAAACGATACTGCATTGCGTCTCGTATCACGTTCGAAGATTTTGCTCCGTAGAAAGCACACACAGTTTAGCTTGAATAGTCATTACAAAATATTTGAATTTCCTACGGCATTCCTAATCTAAATATTATTACTTTTTAAACTTATTAAACTTTTTAAAATAATACAGACCTATTGAATTGAATACTTATATAATAGCTCACACGAAGTTGAAGTATGTTTACTAAACCATAACATTTTTGACGACACTAATCATCTTTAATGGTTTGTCATCAGAGACGCTCGTCATTTTGGCATGATTGAGCGGAAGAATTTCAAGCAAGCAATACATATAAATATACCGGAGGATGTTGCTACCACTAGTCTCCCTCGTGATTCCAATACCATTGAAGCTTCATTTCAGTGCTTCAATCATATGGATAATCTACACATAATTCCTTTTCAATATCCTGCACAGGAGTGACTATTAGATTTCTCTCTTTGACCTTTTAAAATTAAATGTAACTTAGGTATGTGACCCTACACATGTAAGTCATGCTCCTCACATCCGCTACAGACGATAATAGAAGTAATGAGACGTCTATGATATTTTTACGGAAAAATAAACGAAAACCTTTCAATTGTTAACTCACCAACAGAAATAGGTTGTGTCGCAGATTTAATTCTTTGTTTTATAAAACAAAATTTTTTTTGTAAGCATTAAAGACATTCTAATAAGTAAGGACTTGCATATGGTGGTGCACAAGTTAATGCCATATGTTCTGAGGTTATCCGGGTAAATTAACTACAGAAAAAATATATTTCATTTTAAATTCGTCCATTTGCTATTATCTCCTAATCCAAAGTCAGTTTACGGTAGTCTGTTTTGACGAACATAAATTTTACTTATTTATAATAGATTTTGACCATAATCCTTGATACTATCATTTGCAACTTTATCTGTAGTTTATTTCTAATTAAAATTATGCTTATGATTTTTTAAATTAGTTTAAATAAAATTAGTTTTTTTTGGAGAATTTTACAATTTAGGCCATACAAGTTGCTACAAAATGACCCTACATTCCATCTTTTGAGATCTTAATATGTTTTCGTAAATTTTCCTCAATTTATTATTAAAAGAAGTTAAAACTAGTTATTAAACTTTGATATTCCGTTACTATTTTTTAAAAATTATATATTGAAGCTGCTAAATTTTATAAAAATACGGAACGATGATAAATTACGTTAAGGCTATATATATAAAGTATTGATTTAGCAAAACCCTTGGTGTTGTTGAATATTGGGAACATTTTAATTCCTAATGTCTGTGTTTCTGAATGCGACATCGTCTTATTGAGAAACCCTTTTTTTCTTAAATAACAGATGCAACCAAGCGATGGGTAAGCTGGCTCGTACCTCACTAAATCTTAAATAAGATGGGGACTCTCAAATTCATCTGAGATGCATGTTACAATGTACAGTTTTTTCTAGTTTTATAGCAAACAGGCAATTAGTCGTCTAGGAAATTTTGAGTTAAGGTTATAGAGCTGGAGATAGGGGATAATTATGACGTCATTATTATTGCTTGCCCGAAGTAGACCTGTTCTTTACCGGGGTCGTAGTATAACGTATGTCTGCTCTATATGCTGCAGAAGAGTAGCGTGCTAAACAGAGAGTCGAACAAGAGAAAGCAAAAAAGAATTTCAGTGAAAATATTACTTTGCCAATTCCATGTGGTAGGTTGTTACTGCATAATATTAATAAAATAACAGCTTTAGGGCGTATGTACCCTAAACTACCCGCAATATTATTTTGCTCGTGTATTTAATACTTAGTGTGCCCTAAGCTACCCGCAATATTATCTTTGCTCGTGTATTTAATACTTGGCCATTAATTGCCTACAATAATATCAGTTGTTGTTATTTAGTCCGGCTATGAATAACTTTTGAAAGTTTGACTTTCTAAAATCTAATGGTTCAGATGAAAACTTCAGTGAAAAATACAAACACATTTTATTCGCCTAAACCCGACACATTCCATTTTATTTTTCATTTGAGGGTTTGTATAATTTTCTTATTCAGGCATTGAAATGAGCACAATTACTGTGAAAGAAAATGGAGCCGGATTTTCTTTCGTAACTTTTAGGGAGGACTAAAACGAGCGGCTTAAAATGAAAACAGTAAGGGTATTCAAACACTACACCGTGCGTTCATTTTGTGAGTGTTTTATCAATTCTCTAATTGTTTCTTTCAGCTTCAGAAATAATTAAATTATGCAGTAAATCGTTCATTTGGATTAAAAAAATGTTTGTAGTATATTGTCGTTTAGAACTTTTTAAAAGTTCAATTTATTTTAAAGTAATGTTATATAAAATCATCAAGAAAGAAAGAAAGAAATGTTTTAGATAATACTGTATGTTAGGTTATTTCAGCAAATGAATTTTAATCAATATAAGTTTCAAGTTTATAAGCCGTAACATGAAAGATTATTGAATCTGGAATGGATTAATCTGATGGTATATTGAATAAGGTAGGCCTTTCCTTTGAGTGGTACAAACAAAAACAAAAGCCCTACATAGAGCATTAATCTTGTGGGAATGTAACAGGTTCCATTCAGAACACGGGTAAGGTTCCACAGCACGCGGATGAACACTTTTAGAGTAAGAAATCTTGGGTTATTTCTTAAATAAATGCCAGTAACGTAAAAATAGCTTTGGGCAATACGAACTGGGATTATTTTACGAAAATAGTAAAGCTTTCAGAAAATAAGTGAATAGATCCATGTGGCTGGAAATAATACGAAATTAATTTACTTGAGACTTATTTGTCTATTAGAAAAAGAGAAAGCATAATAACGGTGGAAATAAAGCTAACCTTAGTAGGCTATTGAAAATAAAAATAAAAGTAAAATAATGATAATACAAGCTTTTACTTTCAAAGAGAACTAACTATTCAACAAGAACGGTCCAAAGAAAATCAAATATTTTTACGTTACAAGGGAACACTAGGTTACAATGTTTACAACTGAAATAACAATAACATTGGGCGTTATGAAAGTTTTATTCGTAAAATATTTTTTTTTTAATTGAAAGCACCATGGCGTGTAGGAGTGAAATACATTATGAGTGTCTATCTTTTTAATTTTCAGTCCTAAAAAAATAATCAAGGTTTAGTTTTTCCAGATTAGTTGAAAAATAGTTTTATTCTTACTGCATCATTCGGAAATAAAAATCGTGATTATAAAAAGTTTATTTTTTTTTAGCAGTTGTAATATTTAGAATACATTGTGATTTTTTTTTAAAAGTAATTTATTTACTGTCATAACCACATGGATGTGAAAAACTTCAATTTAACTGAGAATTGTAGTGTGGGCGAGAAATCAATTATAACTTTTAACAATTCGGTGTTATTACGTTAATTATGATTCAGTTTATTACTAAAATGTAATAACAAATACATGTTTTGACAAATTTATGTATTGTTAATGAAAACAGATGACGATACAAAATGTCAGATCAGTCAATCATCAGGAAGTGGGCGGAAGAAGTATTACAATACTCTACCTATAGATACACACAAAAAATAAATCCGTGTGATAAGTTAATTCAATAATTGATGTACCTTTTTATGATTTTTATATATTGCTATTTAAGGTAACTTTGCAAACGTTCAACTCAATTGGACATCGGGAAGTGAGCGATAAATTGATTTTAAGATTTGTTCCACTGACAGGAGTTGAATACTTGAGCTAACAACTACCTTTTGTATATATCAAATAATAAACCAAATATTCTTTTACAAACAAAAAGTATGACCCTTTTTGTTGAATTGTTGAAGAAACGTAATAATTAGAAACTACAAAACAGTTAATTAAATAAAAGGAGAAAATAAAAAATAAAAACAATAGTATGTGCCTAGCGGAAAGTTACATACAGACGATTTGCTCATTTCCTCTCCCCAAATATTTATCCATTTCTTAAGTAAATGAACAAACTTTCTGCCTTTATACTTATTACTAGAAGTACTATTGTAGCAGTGAATGTTAAAAACAATATTTTAAATGACATTTCTTTTATTAAGATTATAAATACAAATTGCAACGTAAAACAAAAGTTGAATTATTAGATTTTATTACAACCAATGTATCTTCCACTTTAAAGGATACGCTGTGATCATTATAAGGATTAAAAGAAATTCCTATTACTAAAAAAAAGTTAAAATAAACACTTTAGTCGTCTTTGATAAAAAGAATAGCAATAATTTGTATTTTTGATAAGAATTATCCTATGTTTTAAATGGTTTTTACTTTGATTAAAATTGAAAATTAACGTTTTTTAATTAATACATTTTAAAACTTTTGTTTTCTGCTTATTATCAGAAAAGTATGTATTTTTATTGTTTATTATAGATAACAAGGGTTAAAAATTATTCATTATATTGCCTGTATTCAGGTGACCGAGTAGCGAATAGTTATGATTCCAATAAAGAGATCACGCATGCAACCCCGTGGATTCAAACCTCAATACCCAAAATTACAGTATAAAAAGTTTTTGTAGAAATGTCTGCCCGGCTAAGAAGTAGACGCTTTTCTCCACCTAGTTAAGAATACATCAACTTCAAGTAAAAGGCCCTGCTAACACGATGCCATAATTTCCATCTTAATCCCTTGGATCATACTTAACTTCCCAGTATATAACCTAACTTCCCCTATAAATCCTCCCCTTTACACCTTAATCCTTTGGATCATACTTAACTTCCCAGTATATAACCTAACTTCCCCTATCAATCCTCCCCTTTACACCTTAATCCCTTGGATCATACTTAACTTCCCAGTATATAACCTAACTTCCCCTATCAATCCTCCCCCTTACACCTTAATGTATCGTGTAAATACTTGTTGCAACCCCGACAGAGAGTAGGCCTTCTTCAGGTATGTAACCCTGGTCACGCGAAGTCTTCATCATTCACAATCCCACCTAGGTATATGATAGCACATCCGGGCAAGGAATCTATAAATAACGTACGAGCGTGCTTGCCATAGAATACACATAAGAAATATATTCTGTTGAATTATTGAGCTATTATGATTCAGATGTTCATTTCTTGCCAAATAAGATATGTAAAGAGGTTATGAGACAAAATAGTCGCATAGGCCAAATCGTTAATAGATCAAAAAGTGCAGTAGAGTAAAATGCCGTTTGATTTCAACTTAAAATGTTTGCATAAAAACTCTAGAGTGATTTTTTTAATTTTTATTTTCATCAGAGGTTTTATGGTTGATTTTTTAAAAATTCTGACTCAATCGCGAGCGTTATAATTTCTATTTCTAACTCCTGTTGCGCTCCGGCTTTCGTTCGGTGCGGGAATATTCGAGACCAGTTGAACGCGAAAAGTTGTAACAAGGGAATTGCGCCCGCATGAGCCGCACAAACCAAACAACGGTCTTTGTTACCGTTTGGAATAACAACGCTGAAGCCCTGAGCCTCGCCGGACCTGGATTGTTTGCTTAGTGAGAACAAACACGGAGTCGGGACCGGGTCAGACTTTGTAACGGAGGCGAACGAATCCACATAGAACAGTTAGATGGATTACTCCGGCTGAACGCTCAACTTCAAATAATGGACAAGGTAAATTATTCAATAGCGGTCTTTGCGGTAATGGATATAATTACAAATTTATTTTCTACGCTTATTAGAAATATTACGCAAGAATTTCAAACGATCCCAAAGTATGATGGGTTACCAATAATATTATAACAATAACTGTAATGAGATTCCATTCTTGTTTGCAATTAATATTTTGAAAATTGAACCTTCAAGCCTGTATTTAAATAGCTGATCGAGTTTCACCACTGACCGTTTTACAACGTTTAGAAAGCGCACTTCCATTTATTTCGCCATTCTCATAACTTCGGAATTACCACTGCCAGGATCATCGCCTAATAATGTATGAGCTATTTAAATTTTATGTTTGAAATTATTTTTAACACAGGTATGTAAAAATTGCAAAGTTATTATTAGTCTACTAAACAAATGCTAACAATGACTTTTTACGTTTGTTTTCATACATTTTGTTAAAAATTTAGACTTAGTCGAAAATGCGACTATTAATTTTTGAAAATTCGTTCTATAGGCCTATGTTTTCTGCAAGAATTGAAATATTCAGTGCCGAGGAAGCCAAAAGTTCCAGCAGCGACAGGGTAAAATATTGCAGTATTTTCACCCACACAAACACCTCTAGCTAGTAATGACCTCCACTGAGAACAAGTCTCTACATGACCTTGTCATCGCTAAACATAAACTTATCTTTTTTATCTATCTTCCTACAAGACAGTATAAGAAGAATTAATTGACGCAGCCCAGATTAAGTGCTTCACATATCTGACCGTGCCTCGATATTGTGATTCTTCCCATATCCTAGACCTAGGAGTTTTACATTCGAATCTTAATTGCATACACTCACTACCCTTTTTTATTCTGCGTCAATAGTATTAAATAGACCGAATAATTACAATCACAAAATAGCACACACACACACACACACACACACACACACACACACACACACACACACACACACACACACACACACACACACACACACACACACACACACACACACACACATACACACACACACACACACACATAACATACACATACACACACATAATAAACATACACACACACACACACACATACACACACACACACACACACACAAACACACACACACATCCACTTACACAAACGTACTTATAAGAAATATTGGATGAATCGTATAAAATAGGAACTGTTACTTTTATACCTTTTTGAAGTTATTATGTTCCAAAAATAAATTTAATCTTTGGTTTAATTTATAAACGGTAAGATATAGCAAGATTCTTGAGATACGCTGGAGGGGAGTATGGACTGCTAGTGGAGGTGAAAAGTCTAGTCAGATTTTTACCTCTCTCTCTCTCTCTCTCATCTCTCTCTCTCTCTCTCTCTCTCTCTCTCTCATCTCTTGCTTATTTGTATCTAGCACTGGTGGTAGATGAACAAGACACAATGGCTGTGGCTGACCGATTCGTATTCGACAAACGCTGAGTTTGCTTGCTCTCCCACCACTCTCATCGGCCACTGCTCATCAGCCGGTCAAGTCTCTTCCTATGGCTCGCCACTTATATATGTTTTATTAATATTATCGTCTGTCTTTTTATGAAATACAATACACGTTGAAATAACACGGCGATGTTAAAAGCTTTCCGAATCTGACGCTAAGAGTTAAAGACAAAAAACTCAAATTTGAAAATTTAAATAACGAAGTCCTTGTTAATTGTAGATGTGTCTGCTTATCTGTGCTCACATTACTAAAACATCATTACTTGCTAACCTCTTCATTCTCTAATCTTTTATTGTACGCGATTGAACCCCTAAATGTGGTGTTCTATAACTCAAATATAATGCAAAAGACGTAAAATGTAGAATTAGAAAATATACAACTCTACATAACAAAATTCTATAAGTAATTTTCTTACTTCTGACAAGCAAAGCTGTCCGCATGATTCTACTACTACTATTCCGAGTACAAGGAGATCTAAATGTCCTTTTATTAGTCATATTTTTCCAACTACCCTTTATATACTTTTACATACAAAGGAGGTAACTAGCACTCCACACCTATTTATGGCCATGATAGAGAATGGGCCTATTTCAACCCTGCACACGTATGTCTGGATCACTTTATACCCTTTAATACAGGTTATGATATCCCTACTTGAGTGCTGCCTATATTCATAATCCTTTCCTGTCTTCTATGGTGCAGATATAACAAGAATACAAATATCGTAAGCAATTTTTTTTTAAAAACTAAGTGAAGACTACAAACTTACTATGCTGTCCTGTTTCGAAACTTTTGTTTCTTTGTGTAATTAATGAAATAAAGATGATTACAACAACCCACTATAAAAATAATAATGAAATGTGTAATGATGTATGAAGAATGATTAGTAAAAGCAAAAGAGGGTTTCTACTAAGGACGGAATATAATGATCCTCTGATAAATAAGGAAAAATTATAAGTTGCAGGTGTGCAGACTTGAATGCCAGAGAAAGGTGTCATATCAGCTACAACCACTAGGAATATTTGTAAGATAATACAATGAATGTGGTTATGTGTATGTTATATCCATATCTTATTTATAGGTAGTGGGTTAAAAAAATATATGTTTCAGCTTGGTTTTTCACTCTTATTTATATTAAAATGAAAATATTGGAAAGAACTCCAATACCACAAAAATAACAAATAAAACAAGTTACTTAAGATTAATCCCTTATGTACAATTCGATGAACATGACATCAGAGGGTCTTATTACAAAATTACAATCTAGCAAACAAGAAGTTACAAACTATAGTGATGACTCTAGTTAGTAACTTCTTGTTTGCTAGATTGTAATTTTGTAATAAGACCCTCTGATGATGATGACATGGTAATCGAAATGTACATAAGGGTTTAATCTTAAGTAACTTGTTTTATTTGTTATTTTTTTTATTATTTTTGTGGCATTGGGGTTCTTTCAAATATTTTTATTGTATTACATTGTACCACTGTGCTCTTGATATTGTATATCTCATTTATATGTTTTTAAAGTAATGAACAATAAATATTTCCTGCGAAGTCAATATTTAAATGACGGAACTGTGTTTAAGGTTTAAATATATAAACAAAGAAAAAGCATTATTTCTTGTTTTAAATTCATTGAATATTGAGCTGCATTTTTGATATGACAAATAAGTCATGTAAAGAAAGTTCTTTCATTCACCTGATATGCCTTCTTAGTCCGATGCACTGAGCAAACCAAGCTCATCCGGGCTCTGTTACCACATACCTTCGTGATCTTTAATCTTCGAAAACAGGATTCAATTTTGGTTCTAAATAATTTTTAAATAATAACCTTATCTCGTGTAAATAAAAATGGTATCTGGCTACAGTCTAAATACATCTGTAAAATGATACGAACACTCCAAAAACTCAGGGAGTTGGTTGGGTAACAATAGATTACTGACAATGAGAGAAACATCTGTTACTCAACCTAATAAAATACATGATATAAAATATAAAAAACATGATGCCAAATGAATGTTAATAATGGCAGAAAACCACTGGAAAAACACTATTGGAAGTGGCTGGGAGAACAATTGAGTTATAGAAATAAGAACAGCTTTTAACTCCTTTGGTTTAGTTGTTTCCAACTAATATATTGGAAATATTAAATATTTTAGTAGAGTCCTTTTTCTAGTGTTAGCCCTAAATGAAAGTCTTTTGGTGGTGTAGCTAAAAGCTCGATAACGATAGTTGAATCGTAATTCCAAAAAATCAGGTATTGATTATATATACACAAATTAGGACAAATGTCAAAGTAATGTAAATTTGGAAGCTATATTATCTAGCTTGACTGACTATTAATTTACAAAACTGGTCAATGTGAACACCCTCATTACACAGAATATGGTCTTGAAGCCAACACTCTAGTTTAGCCCCTTTAATATTAGCTTCTAATTTCAGTTGTTATTTTTTAAATACTGTCATTTATTAATATAAATAAATAGAGCCTCTTACACTACAAAAATGTTTTTCTTAAATCCTGTTGTATATTAAGTTGCAAAGCAATAGTCTTCAGAGGAAATTACTACAAGACTAACTGTGACTATTAAAAAATTAAACAAAATATATTTTGGAGCAACCGTGGTGTAGTTTTTTAAAATAAATAAATAAAACCTATTGAACCACAAAAACCTTTTACTAATATCCTTTTGTACATATCGACTACAAAGCAATCATATTCAGAAAAACCTACTACAAGATTCTCGGATAAAGCTACAAGAGTCTTACACAAGTCTTGTAGAAATTTGCTCTGAAGATGATTGCTTTGAAATCGAAATGTACATTAGGATTTAAATGAAACGTTTTTCTGGTTAAGAGGTTTTATTTATTTATAATAAAAACTTAGGTAACAGTTGATCCTGGTATTGCATAATTTAATGCAAAATTAATTTCAACTACAAGCTTTGATGTATGTAATAAGAACTAGTACTTGTTTGAATGTCTGGATGTTACAATGCTAATTCTATTACAATAAACTGAAGATGGCATCGGTACAAACTGTAACGCAAAAACGTGTGCTATTAAACAAATATTGTTTACGTGTGCTATTAACTGTAACTTTTAGTTTCGCTACAAAAAGAAATCAATAATTTCGCTAAAATATGTCTTTTCAAACTACACAAGTAAAATCGTTCAACGGGACACTGTTGTTTGCATGAACAGAGCAACTCTAGTATCTATAAGCTTAAGCCAACTGGGCTTTGTCGTATCCACACTTGTGGTCGATAAGGAAATCGAGGGTTTTGTTTACATATTCAGGCTCGTCATATATAGATATCGGATAGAAAATCTGATATTACCTACGGATACTTTGATGTTTCGTGAGATGGAAAAATGAATCGAATCAGGATTGGCTGCCCTAAAAACAAATCGAATACGTGAAGCCTACCCTAATCCCTACGGGTCATATTTTCCAGGTCAAAATTCCTACAATATAATCTTTGTAAAAAATAACAACAATGATCTATTCTTTACAATAGGCAAGTTCTTTTTCTTATAAATATATAAGTTGAGGAAAGAGTTTTAGAAACAGAAACATTGTAAACGTCATCGTCTGCATCAAGTAAAAGGTAACCGAAAATCCCTCCTTGTAGATAGGCTTGCGAAATCCATCTGTAATGGAAAATACAGACGATATCAAAATAGGAAAAACATACAGTGTTGAGAAACAGTTTACAGGAAGGTAGGGATGTTTCTCGTCTATAAAAAAAACTGTTTTAGTATAAAAAATTACAATAAATAAAAGAGCTAAATATTAATAAATAAAATCTATTTATAGTAGTTACTGTTATATTATATTATTTAACAGTATTTAACAGGATTTACTGAGTATTTTTCTACAGAAGTAAGAACAGTCGTATTTGTAAAAAAAAAGATATAGTGTTTCTGGATAGTGGAAAGAATGAAATTTCTGGAACGTGTTACTGACACTTGTAAGAAAAATAACAAAAAAAAAACAAAACAAAAAAATTCTAGTTGAAAGGATATATATTTACTGCAGAACTTTTAAGTCACATGACAAAATATTATAATCACACTTCTTAGAGTCTGATTTTTAAAATAAACTAACTGAAAAATATCAGTAGCTGTTGAAATCAATGTGTGCAGAAGGAGAGAGTAGTAGTGTAGAGTGATACATTTGGGTAAACACAGACATTTATTGTTAATGTAACTTAACAATAACCATTAAGACTGTAGTTATTTTTTTTTAAATTCCGTGGACTATCATTGGCTGATATGTAATTATCAGTAGTAGGATTAGGGTAAGGTTAGGAGTGCTAGGATTAGAAGGTCGATTGTTTGATGTGAAATAAGTATCTGAATCTTGAGTTCTCCTCCTCGTAATCAAGAACTTAGGTGAGTAATAGCTCTCAAGGCTAGGGACGATTGTATGAAGCCTGATATCTATACGAAGAGGTTTGTTTAAAGAGAAACAATTTAAACAAATTATATATATATATATATATATATATATATATATATATATATATATATATATATATATACATATACATATATATATATATATATATATATATATATATATATATATACCATATACAATATATATGGATAGATAGATAGAGAAAACGAGAGAGAGAGAGAGAGAGAGAGAGAGAGGAAAAGACTGGGACAGAGAGAGAAAGAGAGAGAGGGAGAGAGACAAACAAACGGAGAAAGAGAGAGAGAGAGTGAGAGAGGGACAGAGAAAGAGAGCGAGGGAAAGAGAGAGAAAGAGAGTGAGAGAACGATACGGAGAGTCTGTAACAATAATGAAATTTATGTTTTAATCACTTTAACTTTTAATTAACTAGGCATTGATTTTATCATTTTGCTACCCCCCAGTGGGAAACTCACTAATTAATTTCCAGTTGCCCCGCCTGTGGCGACTATTTCGGTAGGCGTTCGTGTTTTATACGTATCTATGTTTGTAAGACATTGAATATTTAAGACACATGGACTATATCATCAGACACTAAATACGATCTTCTAGTGTTAAACATTTCTTAGTTTTATTTATTTTTTTAAATAACAGGTCTCACAAGTTAATATTACTCAGATTCAATAAAACATTTTAAATACCGCCATGGACAACAGCTCCCCCCCCCCAACGTAGGTCTGGAATATTTAACAAAGTCTTTAAGTTGACGGTATTTTTTAAAAGTAAAACACATAAATTAAATTATATTTTCTGGTAATTTGAAAAACAAATATGACACTAATTCCTGTTGTTTTAAAGAAATACAGTTCTTTCAAAACCGATGAGTATTTTGGGCCTTTTTGGCTAGAATTGTGTACCCCGGTTGGTAACAATCACCTGAACCAGAAATGGTTGCAAACCCTGTATTCAACCGGTTTTCATACTCAAAAAGTCATTTGCAGTAGTACACAGATACGCGGTGGTTAGGGTTCGGTTATAGTAGTTTTCCCTTCAAAGAGGGAACTCGGAAGATATTGAAGCAGGTTGTTATGCCGGCAAAGGGGGGATTTAAGGTTCATAGAACCTTTTTTAATTCCATCACCTTTTTTATTTAGTTTTGGCATAGCTTGGTGTCAAATTGTCCGATAAAGCTAGTTATGCCTAATGTTGTCCAAAGTAATACCGGTACATTATTTTCTGTGGCTTACAAGAGTAGTGTTTTATAACTGTCAACTGGAGTACATTTTATAGAGACAAGGCGTGTATGAAATGTCTTCAAGTAAATTTGTTGTTACGTTGGAGTAGCTCTAATACTCCTTATCTCCCGCACCACTACTCATTAGACGATGATCGCACTTCATCTTCATCGCATTAAAGATCTACATGTATTTACATAGTGTTTTAAACAAGACTGTACTATAGTTGGTCCTACATTACCCGCATGTTGTGTAAAGCCTACTGACTGACTTTATGATCATCTTAGAGAAATTAAATTGAGGACTACAAAACAAACTGTGTTTAGAAAGTAATAATAGAAAGTTATAATAAAAAATACTCATGAATTTATTATATAAATATTTATAAATTTAAATATGTCTGTTTAAATATGAGTCAAATAAGACCGCATGGCAGTGATATGTAAGGCAGAGTTGTGCAACAATTCTCCTTAAATTCATATGACGAAGAGCCCTTTATGTGACGCAACGAATAACTCAAAATAAACGACACTAATTTATTGCTCGCTGCAGTGCCTTTGCCACAACAATATTAATAGCTTGCCCGCAACGTTTAGCGTGGATTAATTGGCTCAAGAGTATTCTTCAGTAGACCACGTGACCATTACCATGTGCTTGAAAGGTAAAATTATGGTTGAACAGGTCGTTTTAAAAACCGTATTTTTTTATAACTAAAAGAGACTAAAAAATAAAATAATTCTTCCACTTTGTAGCTTTATGCTAAACACATTTCAGCTGATGTAATTATAAAACTTAAACCTACCATTGTAACATCGTCAAATATCCCATTAGGTGTTTATTTGGGCATCGCATATTCAAGGTATATTCAATAATTATTTCATTCTTATCTGTATTTCTTTTTAATTTCCTTATCATGTTCTACTTGCTTTGAGTTTAGGTTTTCCCTAAATACCTTGGGGTTTTTAAAGGTACCTCGAAAGCTATCTATTTTCTCACTCCACAGGTTCTTTTCCACTCGTTTCACTCTAAAACTCTATTGTTAAATCCATGGGATTAATCACTTTAGAAAAAGAAGTTATTCTTACCATTGGAAAAAACACAGCGGGTTACTCAAAAGTATCCAATTTGAAGAGCTTTTCATCTAGGACCAAGTTTTGCAAACAGGTTTGCGTACATACATCATCAACAGTCATCTCCACGCTAGACAATTAAGACACCACACGTCACAAACATAGACGATCTCTGGCTGTACTTACAATCGACGTTTTATAGTTATAGTTGCACTATTCATGAACAGCAGCTCTGCTCTCTAGAAGCCATCACCAAGCAATACAGCAGGAGTACACAAATTATAATAGACTCACTAGCAAGGCACTTGTAAGATACTCCCTAGCAAGGCACGAATCCCTACTCTAGCATGAGGAATCATCCCCCTGGGTTCATCAGTTTTATCACCATGTTTGTTTGTTTTTTCCGTATCAAGCTCTCTTCATGTAAAAAGTACCATTTTATTTTCTTTCACTATCTTTCGAAATAAATGTTTGGAAAATTTACATTAATTTTACTCATCACGTTAATTCTACTAACAGCAGATACAGATTGCATGAAAGTGGATAGCAAAAGTTTGACCAGGATGAGAGTAGGTTTGGCACTCAGACCAAAAATAAAGCAAACTTTTCACTAAACTCTACGTCTTTATTGCAACCTACGAATCAAGCATTAACCAAGCGTAACAGAACACGTTTACAATCAGTTTTAAATTTAACTCAGCAAACTGAATATTTCAATACTATTTACTAAAGTTTCTGTACTTGAATAAGTTTTTGGTTTTGGGGCTGGTTTGAAAATCAGTAAATGACACAACAAAACTTCTCAAAATTTCCAATATTTTTAGATGAAACAAAGTTCGGATAGCGAAATGTCTATGAGTTTGAAGAAACACACTAGAAATTTTTCATTGGAAATAAAACAGATTAGATTGTAGACATAAAATGTTAGATTTGTTTATTTCAAAAATCTTTATTTATTAGTACTTCCAAAGAGGAGCTCTATGTTTAGTTTCGCTAGTTTAATAGCATGGAAAGCAATACTTTTGTTTAAAAAAGAAGTTTCTGTTGTCATAATTCAATATACACAAACCAATTATACACAACTCACAATTATAAAACTTCAATTACTCCAATTTCATTGGCTTTATGATAACCTATCTCATCATTATCAGAGATGGTTCTACAAACCACTTTAAATAATGAAGTGGAGTATAGCCTGTTATATTTACAGCTTGGGCATTGCCAGATTTACAACTACGCCTACTAACAAATTTACGATGAACAAATTGTGATAACTACAAATATTTAATTTTTACAAAACTATAGTGTTAATAAAGTATAATCTCAACGAAATTATTTTAATAATTTTAATAAAAGGCAATATTAATTAATAAATGAATTCTTAACAATATGGAATTTCGAATTGGTCCTAATTCATTATAACAATTATATATATATATATATATATATATATATATATATATATATATATATATATATATATATATTTAAACAACATATGTTATTTAAATACAAGAATATTTATTAATTTATATCCAAAGCTTTTCGTTGGCAAACAGTACCAACATCATCAGGAATGAAAATTACAATAATGTAAGCTATAGGCCTAAAACATATGTTTAATTAGAAATAGAATTATTGTTAAATTTATGCAAATTGCCAAATTTATTTTGTCGCTGTAACATTATAGACATTGAATATAGTATCAAATTTAGAAAGTATTTGTATTTGTTCTTTTATTAATTTGTTATTATTATTGTGTTTATATATTTCGAATGCTTCATATATATTCATTCTTAATCCCTTATTAATTTATTTTATAAGTCTCATATTTTCTATATTTGGAAATTGTTGCTTATTATTAATACAATGATTTGCGAAATTTGATTTATATATTTCTGGATTAATATAGGCATTTAAATGTTCTTTATATCTTTCTTTTAAATTTTTCTTGGTTTGACCTATAGCTTTATTACAATTTTTGCATTCTAATTTATAAACACCACCTTTTTCATGCATATTAATTGTTTTATTATTGTTATTTATTAGTTTTGTATGAAATTTTGATATTTTTATTTTTAAACAATTTGCTGATATTTTTTATTTCATGGCCTATAAAAAAAATATGGGCTTCATTATTATTTATAGGCCATGAAATAAAAAATATCACCAAATTATTTGAAAATAAAAATATCAAAATTGCATACAAAACTAATAACAAAATAATAAACATAATAAATAACAATAATAAAACAATTAATATGCATGAAAAAGGTGGTGTTTATAAATTAGAATGCAAAAATTGTAATAAAGCTTATATAGGTCAAACCAAGAAAAAATGAAAATAAAGATATAAAGAACATTTAAATGCCTATATTAATCCAGAAATATATAAATCAAATTTCGCAAATCATTGTATTAGTAATAAGCACCAATTTCCAAATATAGAAAATATGAGACTTATAAAAGAAATTAATAAGGGATTAAGAATGAATATATATGAAGCATTCGAAATATATAAACACAATAATAATAACAAATTAATAAAAGAACAAATACAAATACATTCTAAATTTGATACTATATTCAATGTCTATAATGTTACAGCAACAAAATAAATTTGGCAATTTGTAAAAATTTAACAACAATTCTATTTCTAATTAAACATATGTTTTAGGCATATAGCTTACATTATTGTAATTTTCATTCCTGATGATGTTGGTACTGTTTGCCAACGAAAAGCTTTGGATATTTTTTTTTTTTTTTATTTTTTTTTTTTTATTAAAACTTGTCATTTCTGACCAACCATTAATTTACATTTGATAATTAGATTTTAGCTTTTATTACAAAGAATCCATTGATTTCTATTGTATCTTGTTTGATGTTGGAAGCCAACCGGCGTGAGGAAGAGCATTGTTGTCACTCTTGTCGTTCAACGAGTTCAAATGGTTTTGTCCTTTTGAGTCGTCTTGTCAGGTGGTTGTTGTCGAGAAGTCTCAGTGCCTCAGGATTTTCGTGTTGAGTGAGCCGAGCTATGGATATAAATTAATAAATATTCTTGTATTTGAATAACCTATGTTGTTATAAATTATTAAACAAGAAAACATATTATATATATATAAAGTTTCCCGTGCACCTAATTTTCAAACTTTATTACATTCTTTAGGAGAGTATCATTTAGCTGATGTATCAGGGCTATTATATTTCAAATTGCAAACAAATTTCCGCTCTAATTTGTATATTTTTTTTAGTGTTCGTATATATTCTATATATTTCATTAGAGAAGTTTCACACTGCAAACTATAAATTCCGTTTTACTTTAATTTTTTACCATAACTTTATGGTTCTGTAGTAGATTTTTTATGTTTTCCTAATCTACATTTTGCAAAGCGATCATCTTTAGAGGAAATGTACATTAACATTAAAACGTTTAAAAATTGTGGTTAAGAGGTTTTGTTTATTTATAATAAAAATTACACCACAGTTCAAAATAATTACAGTTATATGGTCCTAGCTGCTGCCTCTTTCACAATAATCATTATTAAAGACTTTTACTACAACCAATACACATTGAAATAAAGACAAAGGGATAAAATAACTCGGAAAATCATTTAAAAGCAAAAGTTTAATCGGTTGTCTGTAGAAAACCTTTAAATCGAGCAAACAATGTGCCACCTTCGTCCATGTTCGTAGAAAGAGATAAAAAGCGATTTATTTATTCACTCCACGAAGTTTGCGCACTTTCTAGATTATAACAATGGAGGTTAGTAGGATCTTATTGCGGTCTAATGACGTCAAAGTTGCTTGTTGAATGTTTAACGAGGCCAAACAAGATTGTAATCAATACGTCGCGGGTTCACATGATCGCACCAGGTAATTATTGCCAAAAACACTATTTCTGGTGTTTAAATTGAGTTACGTGCGGTTTACAAAAAACTTTAACAATAGTCGTAGGAGCTGGACATTTTAGAAGGGTGTTGAGATCGAGGAGAGAATGTCTTTGAACGGTTGCCTTAGGGTATAATCTTGGGATTTCCTTAACTCCGAAGAGTAAAAGACATTAAATATGCAAAATAAGAAACAATTTACCAAAAACTTAAATTAACGGCTAGGAAGACAAATGTGGAATTAAGAACAGTATAAATGGGGAATAGTTTCAAACATATCCAGTAAACATAGAATTTATATATTTGTAAATAGTAACAATCAGCATGGAATGAAACTCCACAAGGATCGACGAGTTGGAAATGCCACATATAGAGACGTAAATGTGTCCAACCCACCATTACATTTCAAATCTCGTGATTATCATTATTATTGTTATATTTCAAACTATAACTCAAACATTAAGCAAGAAGTTACATAAACAAAATAGGTATTTGTAATAAAGAGAAATTAGTTACTTAACTTAAAAACAAATATGGAAAAAATCCTGTGTCTGATGACAGCAATTAGTGAAATATGAATAATCTTTTAATAATTATGGTTTGTGATACATAAAAAAAGTATTGATTGTAACTTTTCATTTACTACGAGGCTTGGAATGATTTAAATGTTAATTTTTTAATTTGACCTGTCCGTGGTGTCAGCGAACTTCATTCTTCCTACGGCCACGTTTTGTTTAATTATTATACCTCATCATAGCTGGACGAAATGCCTAAACTAAAATAAAACAAAAACAAACAAGTTTGTCTTTAATTTCAGGAATCGTCAGAGAGATAATACGCTTGATCCTTTGAACAGTGAAGCTGTATAAGGAAAGTTTGTAATAAGCAAGGTACAAAAGCAAATTGTTTAAATTGAATAAAACTAGTAAGAATATATCAAGTGAAGTTTTTTATAGTTATAAGAGTTTGGTCCAATGATGGTAAGGTGTATATCTATGATGGTATGAGGAAAAGAGTTCCAGTATGAAATGTTTAAAATAATGTTATATTGAATGAACAGAAAAGTAAGATTATTTTGGTATTGAGTAAATAATGCAAAACGTAACAAAGAAGCCTAAATGTTTATTTATTCAAAGCAATAAGGAAGACAATTTTTTAAATGTAGCAAATATTCAGAAAAGATTTTAATTATTTCAATAAAAACCATTTGGATTTGTGCGTTTTAACAAAACATTTAAGAGTTTTAATGTTTATTAAAAATCTAAGAATTAAAATTGGAAGTTTTTCTAAAAACATAAATTTTATTTTTTCTTTGATATAATAACTATAGTATCACATAATTTTTTACACTGAAACTCGTCTAACTAAAATCTAGAATATTTTATATAATTAGACGCCATAACTTTTTTGCACATGTTATTCAAATTATTTTTCTAGTTTACGGTTTAATACAAAAACGCGTTACGAAACAATCGTTCCATTTATGAAGGTAACCGTAAACATTAAAATATTTATTCACTTAGCTATGCAATAATTACAAGTAGTTTATCAGTGCATTCAGGACTATAACAAGCAACTTTATTGGCTAACTTGTTATATTTTAATATACCACGACCGTTTAGTTGCTTCATATGACAGCTTAGCGGGTACGTTTATTCTGCCACCTATGTTTTGTAATATTGTTATTAATTTAGCTCTAGACTACGTTGAGAGTTCATTTCACAGCCCCTCTTTCTATTGAAACACGGTATATTACTTCGTCCAAAAGGAAAATGTCTCCCTCTCGTCTTTTGCTTACTTGACCTTGGGTTTAGCTCCTTATTGGACATTCAAGGTCACGTGCTCTATACCATTTATTTCTTCTTGATTGTATTTCGCCCAAGTTTATTTACTCCACACTATATTTATCCACACTATATTTAGTCTATTAAAACGACTATAATTTTTTTTCATTTTGGGTTATTTATTTTGAATTAGTTTTAAAAGGCTGTATGCCTTTTTCTGCGTTTTAACACATGTAGTTTATTCCTTTACGATAATTTTAAAGTTTAAACCTATTGCCCACACACACACACAAACGCGCGCTTACACACTCTCACACACACACACATGCATACACACACAAACACACACACACACACACACACACAACACACACACACACACACACACACACACACACACACACACACACACACACACACACACACACATATATATATATATATATATATATCACTTTCACTTATGTAAAAAGGCCTCAAAATGACAATCTGGGAACAACTAGAAATTTATAAAAATAAAAATAACATCATCAACGAACAGATACAAATAAAATCAAAAAACGACAAATTATTCAATCTAATAGACAGTATAAACCCCAAGACAAACGCTAAAAACTCGCACAGTGCAGTGAAACTAAAAATAGAAGTTAACGGTACATCAAGGTCAACAGCAGATTCCACACAGCTCGCAGTCCAAAATACGCTCAGTATGCCGGAAGATGGAGGCACTTACTAGTCTCTGAAAGCGCTCGCATAAATACCAAGTAAGATTCTTGTTTAAGTACATAAGTGAAAGTGATAAGTGTATACAAGAAAACAGTGTTGCATAATCTACAAATATATATATATATATATATATATATATATATATATATCACAAACACACACACTGAAACGGGTTGGGAATGTCCCGTTTCAATTCAATAAAAAATTAAAATAATCTCAATTAATGAAATATAATTTAAATAAATTTTTCAAGCCATGAATATTGATCATTAAGTCTATGATTCTAAAATAAATTGTATTTGGACAAAAATCATGACTTCGGAAGTGTTATAAAACACTACGTAAAAATCAGGTTTCTACAATATTTTAAATAAACAGTTAAGACAAGAAAAAACGGTAAAATCCAAGTCAGACAATCCAAGTCAGACAAGGAAATCGAGAGTGGGGGAATAGAGACATTAACAATCGCTGGGCTTTTATGCGCTCTCTCGTAATTAGGCCACTGACCAGAAAGGTCATAGTTTCTGTTAAATTAGCAAAATTACCAAAATGGATTTCTAGAGCATAAACTCGAGGCCTCGGAGTGAGGGAATAATGTAGTATGTCTTAATTTATGTCTAGTGAAAACTAGACATCGAAATATGAAAAATCACGGTTAAATTTTCATTTTTCAAGAAACTGGCTTCGCCGAATTTGTCCGTTCCTGCTTCCTGGATGAACCAAATTCCAGACGAGAAGAACTACCAGTCTGGAAGCATAAAGTCATCTCCTTGGACCTTGGGATGTATCATCGAAATTGGGCAAGTCATGATCTCTATACAAATTTAGTAATAAAATAAAATTTGATTTTGAAATACGTTCCAAAGATTCAAAGATTCAAATAAATGCTTTAAATGTGTAATATTATAAATAATGGCTTTATTTCTTTGAAAATTAAATAAAAAATTGGTAATTG